>CM032352.1:17538397-17745897 GCA_019023105.1 Diglossa brunneiventris | reverse complement strand
AATTTGTAACCTTAAGTTAACAATAACCATGCTATTAATATGCCAGTTCCTTAATTTGGATGGATTGAATAGCACTTTACTGTAAAATTGCCAGAAATATATTCTTAGAGTCTCTGCCAATATGAATATTTTAATGTTTTGGTGCTTTCATATATTTTCAGTATTTTATTACTTATTTTATTATTGGTATTTTCTTTGTATGAATCAGATGAACATCTTTTCTATTTTAATATATTTTAGAAAAATACAGTTAAAAATAAATATGAGGAAATACATAGTCTTGAATGTTTAGTCTTTTAAAAATAGCTGCATCTCCTGATGTTTTTGCTTTCTTGTTAGTCTGCAGATACTTCATATGGGAGGGGTGAATAGGGTGATGACCCATAGTCTGTTGGGAACAGAAGTTGTGGTGGTGCCTGTCAGACAAATGTGAAATAGGTGACAATGGCTTCTCAAACAGAGTGCCTGACATAATCACACGGGCATGGTACTGGCATGTCAGTGGTACCATGGCACAAGGGATGCAAGTCTGCACAAAGTGACTGTAGGGGCTTTTAACTTGACATGGACAACAGTCAATTTGCATTTTTCTTCTTCGAGAACATCATTCTTTCTATCATCACAGAGTATTTTCCCAGTATTTTCAAAGCTTTCAGTTGTTAGTAGTTTCAGATTTTGTTTTGTTTGTGACAGTCCTTGGAAAGGGGTCTCACTGCGGAAGGTCTTGTGCTTAACACACCCTGAAGTTACAGAGTAACATGATTTGATACCCAAAATCAAGAGAAGAAACAAAACCAATTTTTTTTTCACACTATGGGAAACGCAGTTTATAAAACTGGGGCATTTTAGAACTTAGACAATTCACAAAATAGGATTTGATTACATGAACTATCAAGATCTAAGATTTAGTTTTCCTTTCCCTCATTGCAGATTCGTAGTTAATTTAGGCTTTTACAGACAATTAAGAGACAACAAAGATTGTAATCCTAAAAATTAGCAATTTTTGCTCCAAAAGAACCCATACTCTTTTTCCTAGCAAGGAATTTTTGTACCCTCTTTTGAGCTTCATTGTTCTACTTTCCTATGTAAACGATCAGACATTTTGTAAAAGAAAACAACAACAACAACATGGGGATGAGGGGCAGCAGGAGCAGGGATTTTAAATTACCTTTATATTTCATCAGTGATTCCCTGCTAATTTGAGAGAGAGAGAGAATAATTTGTCTCCGTTGTTTGCCTTCAGAATCTCAGTTCATCCCTATTTCCAGAGGCTGTTAATTTATATGGGGTTTTTGACTGTAGGGGGTTTTATGGGAAAGCATTTTAAGTGTATGCAGTGTCTTGGGGGTCCTGTGTGTTGCACTGGCAGCATAAGGATGTAAATGCTGTTCTGTTGATAAGCTCAGTGTGAGTTCACTCATGTTCTGTGGCTTTGTTGTGAAAGTGGGCATTCAGTAAGGATAACAGCATTCTGCAAAGCCCATCACAGGTTGCTGTGAGAATTCACCAGTTTGGGTCTGCTATAGCCCCCTGGGGTGTTGTGGCCCAGACATGAGGGGCCACAGACTGTACATAGACAGTATGTGTATTGATTTAGGAAGAGCTAATCACTTCTAATCAGCCAGGAAGAGCAGGTTGTGTCCTCATTTCTGAGGCTAAATAAGACATTTCAGTCAGCTTCTGCAGTGCATGTCTTATTTTCCCTGGAAGATGGCTCACTGAGGAATTACCGGCCTGGTGCTGTGCAGTTGCTACATTTCCATTATGTTTGGGCTAGCACAGGTATGTGAAGGTAAGTGATGATTCCAATTAGGCTTTTCAGTATCCCTGTTTCCTTGGCACATTTCAGCATCAGCAGCTTCTGGCTCTGTGCCTCCTGCAGCTGATGAGAAACAACCTCCCTCTTTCAGTTTTCTCAGTAGTTTCAGTGCCACTTTTCAATTGGAACCTCACTATTCTTGTTTTTGACACTTTTTTAGTGGTTGCACACAGTAATACAATATACATGGAATGCAGAGACATAGCTCAAAACATAAAGCACAGGAAATCCATCTCTCTGGAGCATGGCAGGGGTGAGTTTTCCTTCTTTGTGGAAGAACTGACTGAAGTTCCACAAGCAGGCCTCTTTTGGGCCTGATACAGGCAGCTTCCAGGTAGATCTGAGCAATTACTGCTTTGCTACTTCTGAGCAGAGGCACTGAAATTCACTGAAGTTATAGGAGCAAAAACTAAGCAGCAGGACAGACTTGTTGCTGGTAGGTATCTCATCTTCTGGCTTTCTTTATTCCCAAGAGTGGTGCACCAGCCTATCTGTCATGTTCTAAGTCACTTCTGTTTTCCTAAACACTGAAGGAAGCACAGTGTGCTCAATTATTGCTGTATGATTGCAGCTGATAGCACTTGTTTGGTTTAGATTGCATTAGGCAATTCCTTCGGATGTTAATAATGAGTCCTTATACAAAGCCCTCTAAGGGGAAAAAACCAACTGTTTATCAGCTGCCCATTGTTGTCTTCACCATAGCCTGAGTGTAGCAGCAGCCCACCCAAAGGACTGCTACAGTCTTTCTCATGCCAGTTCAGGGTCTCTTGATCCGTTAGTAATTTTTATTCAGTTCTAATTATCTTAATACTAGTTGTGCTATACTGTATTGGAATTGTTTGAAATGCTGGAAAATGTGGGTATGAAACAAGAGTCTGTAACTTTTGGTTATTTATCTTTCATTTTCTTTAGGCAGCAATAGCATGTACTCTATTTTACTGTCACTTGGTGGTTTTACACAAAGTATTTTTGAAGGTTTTCCTTTCTCTTAAAAATACCTTGTTAGAATGGTGGTACATTATGTATTTCATTCTTCTTGATTATTCCATAAGGTAGGCCAGCACCTGATGGTGATTCAGCTTGCAAGAAGCAGTGATTTCTTTGGAAATATTCAAAGATTTTATTTTTTTCCTTTTTGCAAAAACTCAGAACTTCCTTCTGAATTTACATAAGTTTACTCAACCAAGGAGCAAAAATCTTGGCTTGTGGGAACTTCCCAGAAGGAACAAATAGTTGGATATGTACTTTCTGTTACAGACCCAGCTACAAATAACAGATTTCATCTACTCATATTGTTCCAGTACATGTCTGTAGGATACTGAGAAGGAGCCACAATAATAATAAACACAAACAATAAACTTGCATTGCTGCTCAGTAAGAAAATTGACCCCATAGGTCAGTGTTACCGAGACAGTCAGGAAAACAAAGCGGAAATATGCTACGTAAGGATATGGTCTTCCCCCAACAGGCTATTTAAGGGGTCTCTCTAGAGTAAGTGTCCCCCTAATTAGGCCTCAGGAAAGGGATCAAAACAATCTTGACAGGTTCTGATTCACTGTGTTTTCCTTAAGTTTGCAAAGAAATGCAAGACAAGAGACCAAAGTCCAAGTCTCCACTATTAGTTCCACTATAACCACAATCCCGTTTTGTGTTTATGATGAAATCTAAATTAAAATATCCTCTGGGCAACCGTGATGTAGTCTGACAAAGCCTCTGTGGCATTTAATTTTTCAAAACTTCAACTTTCTTATATTTCCTCAGACCTGTGTCTGTCAAAGTCATTGCCAGTTTTATTTTTGACAGCTTGGAGCTATATCTGAACGCCCATTCTTCAAGCTGCAGGGAAAATGACAAAAATAAGGAACACCATTTAAATAAACATAGATTACAATAGTAGTGTGAAAAAGAAGAGTTAATAGAATATCTTTAACTATTTTTTGTCTAGAATGCTACAAGTGATAAATTGCTAAATGGAAAACTGAGTCTGGGCAGACACCACAGATGCTTCATTAATCTGGTGTAACTAAAATTTACAGATTGATGTTTGATCTCCTGGCATCTGAATTACTATAATTTCCATGCCCTGCAGTACATTTTCCTGTACCCAAGTATCATTTATCATATTTTCTTTTTTTCTTACAATTTTGTTTGGAATTTAAACTTGCAGCTGATGGTGATGATTCACAGAAAGATTTTTTAGCGCATTCTAAAATGCATTAGTACATTCTAAAGAAAGTAGCATTTTCTTCTTGAGTTCATCGTTTAACAGGCTTTCTTCTGCAAACAGGATGTATAAACGTGGCTCCTGAGTGCAGTCTGGGATTAGGTGGGACACCTCAGAACAGCAGTGCTCATTCATACTAATCTGTTGCAAATTTTAACTATTTTAACTACAATTCTGAACAAACACATGTTGATGTATACACAATCCCAGATACTGCTGGGCAGTTCCAGCAGGCATTGTGATTGACATGATGTGTCCTACCACTCACACTGGATGTGTGTTGAAGTTGAGAGTAGGTGTTAAATCATATGTTCCTAGCCCATACTGAAAGCAGACTCCAGTATTCCTGTGCTGGCTGTCCCATACTGGTATATGGATGAGGGATATGGGGAACTGGTACAGCCACTCTGTTCTCAGAGTGTTCAGAGACAGCATTCATTTACTCCAACAAGTTCCTAAATTGAGGAGAAATTGCAAAAGCACCAGAGAAAGAAACTACTTCATTTCACTTCTTTGCCTAAGTGCATCTGGTGGAAGACTTGAAGACTTACATGATAAACAAAAGGTGATATAGCCAAGGGATTGCCTTCTCTAAACTGCACATTGAAAATACACAGTAGACAAGTTGATTTTATGGTTTGCCCATTTCCAGTGAGATTTACCTTCCATTAACCATTTCACTTTGGAAAAATATATGAAGTTCCTTATTCACATAGATGCCATCTCACAGCAAAAGTGTAAGTGGAGCATATCCCATTATGATCAAATCACAAAGTAACTCATGTGGAAAGTTTTATAAATGTACTTCAATGTTTTGCTTGACTGCTGCTCACTGGGGCAGGGGGGAGCCTGCAGAAAGGTGGTACCACCTCTGAGAGTTGCTGTTGGGCCACAGGGGCTCCTGGGCTGCAGAAAGGGACAGCCATGGAGGGATGGAGCAGGAACTGGAGTCTCTGGGGAGAAGAAGTTGAATTTCCTGATATGATGCAAAGAAAACCATGAAAGAAGTTGCTCCAGTTAGAGACAGACTGGAGGAAATGCCCTGACCTGCAATCCAATGACACAGGGCAGGGAGTTATTGCTGGAAGTTTTGTTTCCACCTGTCTCACCTAAAACCTCTTCCTCTCCTGTTTACCTTATAATACACCAATAGAGGCTGAAAATAGTGAAAACAGTGTTCTTGGAAGAGTGGCCATGCAAAGGAAATATACACAGATTTACATCAAAATCTGAGTAATTTGGGATTTAGTCATGACATGCAATATCACAGTGCAGGGGAGACTCCTGCTTTCCTTACAGCCTCCAGGACCTTTTCCAAGCACTGTTTGCCAGCATGTGTGAAGTTTCCATTGGGAATTTATCCAGCAGCAGATGTCCTAGCCTGGCCCTGCATATGCAAGTCCCTGCACAGGCAGAGTGTGTCCTGTGTTTGTTGGCCTCATGCAGGATTGAGGCTGAGGCTTTCAAACTTGCCCAGGTGTGTACAAGAAAGAGAGACACCTCATGTTTGCTGCATGCAAGCATAAAGCAGCTTTGCTGTCCTTGTGGAGCAAATAAACACTCTCCAGGAAGTAGCAGTGACAAAAAAAAAAAAAAAAAAAGTGGAAGTTGCTTCAGTAGTCAAACTGAAAATTGTTTTGAGTTTTGATTGAGTTTTGAAATGTTGTCTTGACCAGCAAAGTCATCTCTGTGTAATGATGGGCAGGTGTCCATGTGAATGCCCTTGCAGGTAAATTTGTTGTCCCTCAAAGGAAAATACATATTAGGGATTTTAACCATATTCATCAATGCAAGGATCTTTCTTGGCAACCTGTCTGGACCAGTGGGCAGAACACCTGGGTTACAATGCCCCAAAACACAGCCTGGCTTTACCAGGGGAAGAGCTGCTTTTGTGTTTTCTCCCAAACAAATTTCAACCTGAATGTGGGATGATGCTTCAAATACAGCTCTGTCACACCAGCAAAAATGGCCTTCATACAAGTGTAATACTGGACAATTTTTAGGCTGAATAGTGAGTTTATCCTCAAGAGAATAAAAGAAGAAATAAGGGACTATTTAGTGACCAAATTGCCATTTTTTTCAGTATTTCCCTGGTATCAGTGCAGGCAATAACTACATACAAAACCTGTCTGTAGAGGACTACAATTTTAGTTGCAAGAAAAAAGAAATCATATAAATACTGTAAATACTGCAAATTGTTTGACACTTCTATCTGGCTCAGCTAAAAAGAAAATAGTAGTATTTAGTAGTGCCTAGCAGAGTTGGGAGTGCCTGTACTGATGTTATTCACATCAAGCTATGATATGAATGGTCAGTTTTCAATTTTACAGTAAGGGAAAATACACTACAGAAACACCTCAATTGCTGGAAAGAGAGATATGCCTGAAACTGATGCTCCTCTTAAGTAAAGAACTTGATACCAGAAAGTAATCTTAACCTCATATGAATTGATAACCAAAAATTTAAGCAAATTATATTTCTAGGTTTTTTATTCTATATTAAAATATTTTAAATATTTTTACTTAATTTTGTTTAGTAAAATTTCCAAATTGGTGTATGGCTTCTCTAGGAAATGTATAGTTTTGCACCAGGAAAATGAGTTGCCAACTGTCTATCTGGAGACATACTTTTCTGGAGCAGGGATCTGTGTCTTCTTTGAAGTTAGGGATATGTTGTGCTGTTATTTACAATCGGATTTCCTTCCAGAACACATCTGATAACTCATAGCAACTCTGCCAGAAGCTGTGGGAGAAAGTGATAGACGATTCCCAATATAGTCTGCAACATAGTGCTGGAGGATAAGGGAATCAAAATATTATGGAGTTAGAGAAAATATTTGATTGCTAAAGGCAGTATGTTGCTAGGATTTAGACCTCAAGGGCCCTGTGTAAAGGTGGTAGATACTCCAAGAATTCTGGGGGTTGGAAAGCAATTTTAGGTTACTGAATGTAAAGGACAAATTGTTTAGCAGCTGAAATGAAAATTAATAAGCACCTCTGTTCCATGTGTCTCAGCCAAGGGGCACTTGGTGGTGCTGAAGGGAGGGATGGGGGCACCTGGCCCTGGTGCATCTTTGCTGGCCATGCCTGGCTCAGGAGGCAGGAGGCTGTGTGGAACAGGAGCCCAGCAGGCAGGCAGGGAGTTTCCTGCTTTTTTTTTTCCTAATAGCTCTGCATCATACTTACGTAAATTGTCCTATAATTGCTAGGTGATCAAATGTACCAGCTTAAAAATACAAGGCTGACATTACAAGGAAGTGTTTTACCCTGCCTGGGAAAGCCAGCTGGAGAAAGGGAGTTCCTGAGAGCTGCGTCACAGTAGGGCTGTAGGTGAAAAGCAGCAATTTTCCAAAATCCAGGCTGAAATAGATCTGAACTCTCCTATCAGGTCTGCTTTGCAATCTGATTGTATAGGAAGAAGAAACATTAAAAGGTCTAAGTCTTAATAAAAACCCAGAGGAGACAGGACTGAGTTCTATTAATACCATATCTGGAAACATTCTATGTAGATATTGCATATAATAGTCATTTTACTGCCACAAAAGAGAAAATATTTTTTCAGATGACTAAATTTTCAAGGAGTGGAGTGGAACCCCCCAATTTTAGTGCTCCCTTTCCCACAAGCCTGGTAAAGAACTGGGATTACACTTGCACGTATGCTAGTGATATACTGATGTTGAGTGGTCTGTCAGTGCAAATCAGAGATTTTTTGGCTGTGGATAAGCACTATTCATAATTTATAACAACCATGGTGCTGCTGGGTGCAGATCTGTTTATTCTTCAGTGTGAGACTGAAAACTCTGGAATGATGAAGAGCTGTTGGGTCTCCCATTGCTCAGCACTCTGACCACAGGCTCTGACCTGTGTGAAAAACAGAAGAAATCTCTCAAAGGCATGACAGCCAGTAATGTTCTTTAAGTGGATTGATCTAAATTAGACAGATGGGATTTACACAGATGGAATACCCAGTGTCATTGGCAAAACTTACTCAGCTGCTTTAGTGGAAATGTTTAAACCCAGAGCTGGACAGTACTCTTGCCACATCCACCAGAGACTATTTGTGCCAAGCGAGTTTCACGAATGTTTTAAATACTGCTCTCTGTTGTATCAACAAAGTCTGTGTGAAGTCATTTCATTTCAGAGAGATTTGCAAAAATGACAATCTGAGGGAATGAGTGCTCCTTTGCAATCCTTGTTGGTTGTCAAAGAGAAAAGCGCTTGAAAAGTCCAGCAGCTAAGAGAACCAGTGCTAAATTTTCTGATGGAGAGTGAACGTGCTGAAGACTGCAGGCTACTTGAAGATGAAGAGTGGAGAAGGAAGTTGGTTTGCTCACAGATATTTGTTTTTTCTCTTTGTGAGTTCAATATGAATCTCCAGGGGAAAGATTGCCTTTTGCAGTGTTGTGTGAGGTAGTTTCTTCTCTCATGAAAATATGTAGACTTCCACATAGCAATATAAAACACTTTTGTTTTTTCCCACAAACTTTAGGAAATGGAACTTCTTCCTCTTAAATTCATTCAGATCCAAGCCTGAGAATTCTGAGGCAGAAAAGAACTGGTTTTGTTTACTGCCTCAGACATGGGTGCTCACAAATGCAGAGTGCTGGGATGGATGGACCGCCTGTCTGACCTGGCATGGCTGGGAGAAACTGGGCTACAGCATCAGGAGTGAGTATCTGAGGTTCTACTTCATGGAAAGCTGGCCTACCCAGTAAAGGCACTGGTCTTCAGTCTGTGGAAAGCAGATTAGAGTCTGTGCTCCATTCCAGAGGGACTGCAGTTTCTCCAGACACTGGGCATCTTCTTGGAGGGGAGACTCCCAGTGCATACACAAAAGGGAGGGAGTTTCTCACACTGCTGCAGGTTTGCTGCCATGCCACAGAGAGCTTAGTGCTCACTGCATGTCCTGCTGCTTCCAGAACTGGCAGGAGCTGAAGTTCTGCAGGGCAGGAGTGGGGCTGTAAAACAGAAACTGAGAGAACAGGGGGAAAGGGTGGAAATTCTCAGCCCAAACTCACAAGAGATCCACGCCTCTTCCCATGTCAGATGTCTCTTGTGCTCCCTGTGGAGACAGGAGGCAAGAGGGAGCTCCCATCTTCCCTTTAAACAGCTCCCATTTTCTCTTTAAACAGCATGACCTGACCAGCCCTGCCGGTGCTTGCACCAGGACAGAGCAGTACACAAAGGTCCTTGGGCCCAGGATGGAGCTGAGCTATCTCAGCACATTTATTGCTGCTGAATCTGGACATGCTCAGCACCTCTGAGGAATTCCTGCTTATCCTGTCTTGCATTTGACACCTAAGGAGTCTCCCCTTCCCCAGACCCTGAACAAACCTTGCTCTTCTCATATCAGCTCATAGTTTTGTAGAAATCAAGAGTAACATCAGGGCTGTTGCACACATTCTGTTCACTATTACACAGGTACACATGCATACATCTGTATGTCTGTCTCTATTTATCTGTGCACTTCTATTTGCATAAATACATTATTTTTACCCATTTCAACAGACTGCAGCATAAATGTCAGTGGTTTCTGACATTTTCTATCAGCAGAAAAAGAAAAATTGGGAAATAGCTGTGTCTGAAAATGCTTTTGTCATGACACCACTCTAGTTCTGCTGTTATTATATGAGAAAAGCATTCAAATCCCTATTCAAGACACTCATAACTGAGCCTCACAGTATCTTGCTGCTGTTCAGGAGGTGCAGAAATATGCCGAGTGCACCAGACACAAAACATGACCTTTTCTTCCCCTTGTCAAATGCAAACCAGCCTCCCCCCAAGCATCTGGAGAGCTTTGTAGACCAGCTCAAAAATGTGTGTCACCAGCTTGAGCAGGTTTGTGCTGTGTCTGGGCTGTTCCCCCTGGGACCCCACAGCAAGGCTGGTGGGAACAGGTCCCTTCAGCATTTTAGGTCTGACAGGGTTGCAGTGATGACAGGGAATCAAACAATGCCAGGGCCTCTGAGACGCTCACAATTCTCACTCCACACGTGATTCTGGCTGCAGCTGAAGGCCTTCATTTCATCTTCTGCTGTTTCAAGAGGCAGCAAGGACAATCTGACTGCCAGGGAGAGAAAACCCTTAGCAGGACAGCTTTAGCAATGAGACAGGTTCAAAGGCATTGGGGTGAGGTGGTGATGTGTTAAATGGAAGTGAAAATATTTTCTCTTCAAGGGGTGAAATGGAGGGCAGAGTGGGGAGAGGGAATCACAGCAGCAGCCAGGGAGAGCCTTTGGACACAGGGACGCAGGCTGGAACTGACAACTCCTGAGATGGTAAGAAGTTGGAGGAGATACCTGGAGGTCAGAAAGTGAGTTTAGGTCAATGAATCAGTCTGGTACGTAGAGGTGAGCATAATCACAGAGTTTTCTTTCCACAGGATTCCCATTTACCTGGGATCCAAGGATGGAGATTCCAACTGTGTGAGGAAAGGCCTGAGCCACACAGAGTTGCTTCACATTAGTGTGTGATGCAAACACTACTGAACATATCCTGTAAATTTTGTCTCATTTGAGAGTGGGCTCAAATTTCCTTATTTCAATATCTCAAACATGACACTTATATGGGAAAATTTTCTTCCAGCTCCACAGACTCATTTATAATTTAAGTTTTCACCAAATTGAAATATCATTCAAGTTCATATGAATTTAATGTACAGTGTGGAGGGAAAATGAAAATCAAAACATTGAGAAGAGGCAATATTACAGTTCTAGGGGTTACGATCTTTCCTCTGACAACTTGACATGATTATTTGCAAAGTCATGCACATCCTAATAGCTGAATATATTTGGATGCTCTGGTTACTTGACAATCCTAATCAGACACAAGGGGGTCTAAGCAGTAACTGCAAACATATATAAAAACTAATCAACTGAGCCAGCCTGGGTTTCCCATAATTTATAGCTCAGATCTATCTCGCTTCTCTTGCCTAAACAGGGTCATGAGTGTTCTGTCTCTGACTGGTACTTTGAGAAGAGTGTATCCAGCTAAAAACAAACCTGTTGTCAGAGGTTGTGATTTCCTCTGCCTCCTTGTGCAATTTCCCTTAAAGGTTGTGTTCAAACCTGTTTCTTAAACAAGAGTGTTTATAACAGCATAATGATTCTATCTAAGCCTGGCAAGTGATAGGAAAATTACAGCAGAGACCTTTGCACTGGTACTTGGAAGTTATTTCACATTACTGTTCTAGTGGATTCTTTATCACTTGGAAATTCAGGAACATGAAGTTTGTTGTCTTTGGGAATGGCCTCTGCCACCCTTGTCAGAAGTTCTGCTTCCTGGCAATCTTTATTTCCTGGACAGATTTGCTTAAGCGATTTACTGGTGTTTTAAAAATCTTCAATAAAGATTTTCCTCTTGCTTGCTGTAATAATAAAAGCTGTGTCTTACATTATTTTTTGTGAAACCAGTGGCCATTCAAGATATTTTTTGCATTGCTTTTGTTTTCCATTTACAATCCCATTAGTGTTCTCTGGATAAGGAAGTTGCAGGACTATCACTACAGTTGTTAATTTCACCCCCTAAAGCGAGGATTTACTGGGAAACTTTGAGCATCAAATATTTGAACTGAACACAGAAAATCTGTCAATTGAAGAGCTGTCCTCCACAGGGTGCTGGAGTGCAGCCATCCCTCTGCAGGTTGGACTCCAGGGGTGAGCCAGGTGTGGAGCCTGAGTGCTCCAAGGATGTTGCACTGCAGACTGGGATGCTGTGAAGAGGCATGAGACAGGGAAGGATCCCTGCTGGACCTCCTGGGGTGGAACAAGTCTAACTGGAAAACATGTTTAATGTTGACGTGAACAAAACACAGCAGAGCAGCCAGGGCAGCCACAGGAAGGCAATGGGTAAGGCCAGAGCTGCCTCCTGTATCCCCCACCAGATGGGGAGGGAGATGGAGCACTAAACTCACAGACATCTCACAGAGTCACCCTTAATAAAATCAGTCCCTTGTGGGTCTGAGTATGACTTTCTCTGGTGCTTCCCTGCATTTAATACTCTATTTTTTATAGTGAAAATGAAATTGGGGGCGTTAAACATCTTCCGATTTTGTTCTTATAATAGAAGTGTCAGACTTCAAAGGAGTCATTAAAAGCAGAGCTAAAAGCAGCCACTGGGCTCAGAGTTGATGGGAAAAGAAGAAAAGAAATATAAAAGGTGTGTGTGAATGTGTGTGTGTGTGTGTGTATGTGGAGGGGAAGTAGAGAGGCAAAATGACAACAACGTCAAATGAAGTGGGAACAAGGACAGCCCTTCCCTTGGTGATATTCATAATATTGCAGAATTTGATGTTATTGAGTGAAAGCAAAGTGTACTGGATTTCATGTTCAGAAATATTTGTCACTGGCAGATGAATCAAATTCATAAAAAAGACATTGTATGTCTCTCTTGGATAAGAAGAGTATTCAAAATGTGAATGTTAATGTAAAAGCACGATTGTAGTGCATACTTGAGCTTGTTTGAAATTATACTCTTAATCATTGTTTCAATGATCTTTCAGTATTTGGAATGGCTGGCTAACTGCAGCTTATAATTACACAACTAAATCTGATGGTGTACTGCCTTTCTTCAGTGTCCAGATGTTGTTCAGAGAGAAATCAGAATTAACAGAATCTATCACAGAGCTAAAACAAGAGAGTAAATATGGCTAAAGTACAGCTAAAATAGGAGCAAAGTGGTATAAATCATGTAACACACATTTCCTTTTTTATTTTTTAAATAAAACTGTGAAAATTTCCATGTCCTGATGCATATAATTCCTACTTCAAATATCTCACAGCATTTTAAAAGTGCTGGTTTTGATGCATATTGCCAGATAACAGACAGAAAATCAGAGTGGAATACTATGAGAAATAGGGATGCCAGCAAGGGAAAGGGAACTGTAGAAAAAAAAATTTGGTATTACACAGATATGTATAAACCCATCTGGCCACAACATGTGGGAGAAAGAGTAGTCTGTGTACCATACAAATAACATGTGTGGAAATATTGAAAATAACTGGGTATTTTATGCACGCATCATTATGTGTATAATTAGAGAAAGATGAGGAAAGAAATTCGGAGTTTTCCTTTGCCATTGATATAATGTCTGGACTGCCAAAAGGCCATGCAATCCACATTACTAGCACAGACAGGATTGTAGGCTGGGACAGCACTATTGAGACAAATAGGTAGGATAGTTTTACACACCATTTTTAAAATAACAGGAAAACTGAGGGAAAACTCATTGGGCATAAGATAACAGCATCCTTGTGAAAAAAAAGAGACCGGGTGTCAGTAAGGCTTTGTCCTGTGTTCCTGTCTGAATTTTATTGATTTGCGTAGGAATCGGTAGTTTTCAATTTTGGAAGAGAAGGAGCTCACAGGGCACTTTGAAAATGACATTGGGCCAAGAAAGATGAAGGCAATGTCATCAAGAGATCAGACCAGAGGGCTGCACATCAGAAACCTCTGCATCCATTACTGTGACTTCTTGTGACACCTCACTGAGCCTATTTCATCTCGGTGTTCTGACTCCCACTTTTCCCGGATATCACCTTTGCCAGTAGATTGTGTTGAAATGTTTTGAAAAGCGCAGAACTTTAACTGATTGAAACTTGATAAGAACTCCTCTCTTTTAGGACACATACTGCAAGAGATGGTAAAGCCTAGTCAGTCAATATGGTCAGAAGATTTATTTCAAGTTACCAAGATCTACAAAGGAGGTCCCCAAATTCCTGGGGTGCCAAAGAAAGTTCCCTGGTCATACCAGGAGTAACTATATCCAGCTGCATGTTACAAAAAAAGAGAAGAAACATTTCCCAAGGTTTTGCCAGCAGCTTAATGGTAAAAGCACTGCTGCAACTTCACTGGGCTTTGGGCTTTGGGCTCTGCTCTAAAACTGCTTAGGCATATTAGAGTCATTGGTAATTTCTAGATTCACAAGCCTGAAGTAATTTTAACTTAATTCCATTTTCAATCACTAACTGAGGTGAATCTCCCAACCTTGTATGAGGATGCCAGTCTTGTTCACTCAGTGTCCTGCTGGCATGGAGGAGGTGTGGGTGACTCTGGTAGGGGATAAAGCAGCATTAAGGCCTTCTAACCTCAAAACAAGTAAGAATGTCAGTTGTGCAAAGTATTTTTATGTTTAATAAAATATTTAGGATGCAAATAAATCCAAAATTTTAAAATGTAGGAATTCTGCAAAATTATGTTCTGCATATTATGTACAAAATTTTGTACTTATGTATTGTGTACAATAATACAGTTTCAAACACTGAGTAAAAGCTAGGCTTACTGACTAAATGGCATCACAAAAAAAAGCATACTAAACACTTGTAACATCAGGACTGCTCTCTTTCATTAAGTGGGAGGAAAACGGTTGTGAAAGGTGCTGCCAACTGCTTGGTCAAATGCTTAACTCAGGTAATTTGCGGAATAGAATAGAATGGAATAGAATAGAATAGAATAGAATAGAATAGAATAGAATAGAATAGAATAGAATAGAATAACTCAGTTGGAAGGGACCTACAAGGATGATCTAGTCCAACTGTAAGACCTCCTTAGGATGGACCAAAAGTAGCAAGCAGGCTTTTAAGGACATTGTCTAAATGCCTCTTACGCATTGACAGGTTCGGAGCATTGACCATCTCTCTAGGAAGTCTGTCCCAGTGTTTGACCACCCTGTCAGTAAATAAATGCTTTCTAATATTCAGTCTGAACCTCTCCTGGTGCAGTTTTCAACCCTTCCCATGCATCTTGTCACAGGAGCCCAGGAATAAGAGATCAACACCTCTCTGCTTCCCCTTTTTGGGAAACTGTAGAGATCAACCAGTTTGTTCCTCAGCATTCTTTTCTCCAAACCAGACAACCCCAAAGTCTTCAGCCACTACACACAGGACATTCCTTTCAGACTCTTAAACATCTTTGCTGCCCTGCTTTGAACCCATTTGAATTCCTTCACATCCTTCTTAAACTGTGGGGCCCAGAACTCCACACAGCACACAGGTGAGGCTGCACCAGCTCTGACCACAGTGGGATGATCGCCTCTTTTAGCTGTTTATGATGTGCCCAGTGTGCCCCAGGATGTGCTTTGCCCTCTCAGCAATAAAGAAGTGACACCCCCCGTCCCAGACCAAAGGGAGAGGCAGGAACAGTCTTGAGGAGAAGCATACTTGCAGATTGTCCCTAGACCAGAGTTCTGCTCCCCACATTGCTCTGAACACCAGTCTGCCCTTGCTTTTCTTGGTTTACACAGACAAGTAGTTGGTTCAATGTCTTCTGCAGTGACAGCCCAAAAAGCAGACCCATAACCTGAAAAAGCAGGCACATACAAGCATCAGCCACTACATTTCCAAAATTGTCATAGAAAGGCAAGTTTCAAAGCTCAAAAATTTACCCTCTGTTTACAGATATATTGTGAAAAAATGTCATAATTTCTTCTTTGCATTTTTTTTACCTTTTGTGACGTGCTGCTTGGGGATATCTGCTGTCCTACACCTGGATGAGTTTCTATGGAGAGTCACAATAAATCATTGATGGTATTGCAAGTCCAGGAACAATTTATTGTCATCCAAGGACATTAATTTTTATAGTATTGAGAGGTAACAAAGGAACAGGCTACTCTGTGCTGCTGTGGAGTTACCTGGCTCATGAGCCACGAACAGCATCATGACTGGAAGGCAAAACCTTTGGGGCCAGAACCAGTGCACGAGGTGCAGAGCAAGGCGGAACCTGTGCTCATCACAGCCACACTGACTCTCTGGGAAAGACACAGAATGTGTTTCTTAATGGAAATTGTTTCATAATGGAATTTTTTAGAGAGAGATATTTCCTTGTACAGGTGGTGAGGTGCTTCCACAAATCTTGAGCAATTGTCTTTTTTAATCAAAAAGGCTGGGAGGCACGTTGGATCACTCAGAGAGTATTCCTTCTCCTTGACAACTGAACATAAACAAAGCAATATCGCTTTATTATTTTATTATATAACTAGCAATAAGAACACCAAATAACCCAGGGTAATATAAACAAAGACTTCACTACTTCCCACATTTTAGCTGTCAAGCAGTTTTAACTCTATGTGTGAAAATCTGTTTAGTCCCTAAAGAAAAAAAATAGGATTTGACACTAACAATAAAAGTTGAATTTCCTAATATTTTATACCCAAATGCTTGACCTTAGATTTTTAAAGTAACTGTCCTTATGTATAATGTCAACATTAGCTGAATTGTCCATCTCAATTTTTTTTCCTAAGAAGCCTTTTTTCCCCATTATTTGCCGGTTTGTGGCTGACAGTCATTCTTGACATTGATTGTCAGGTTGATTTATATTAACAGGATCAAAGGGAGAGTTTTCCTAGGCTGTTCCCTGTGGGATATGTCACTGATTTCTGTAGCAACACTGCTATAATTTTTAGGAGCTGCTTTCACCAGATCTACAGCAAAGATGATAAATAACAATGACTACTCACTGCAATGTTGGTGTTTCTTGACAACAGGGCCTTGTCATCACAAAACTATGCTTGTGGAAATCCTTAATGACTTCAGTGAAAACACCTTCAAGTAACTTTGCTGAGTGCTAAGGATAAAGAAAAGGAGACAGAGAAAGAGGAAGGAACAAACTTTGTGAGAATTTGGGCTGGATTAATTAACTTGCCAATTACTCATATGTAATAACATAAACTTAATGCCTTCTCTAACGTCAAATATTGGAAACCTCATGCACCATTTATCACAGGTCTGTGCATCTAAATGCTAAGCATAAATAATTTGTTCTATACTGATCTCTTTTAAAAAGTCTGTACAGTAATTATATGAGCTTAATTTGAGAATGGAGACACAAAAGTCTCACCCATTCCCAGCTCCTTAATATTCCTGTGAGGTCCATTAGATGTTGCAGTAACTTAAAAAAGTAGTGTGAGTCCTTTGATCCTGTTGGATCAGACAGATCATTGGTAGCATGCAATGGTATATGCATATTCCATGACTAGCAGCAATAGTATCTGATAAGCACAACATATAAAAGTCTTAAGTTTGGATATTTTCCTCAATGTGCAGGTGTCAAGTCATGGAAAGGACAATAGAAAATGCATGCCAAGTGAACTACTGGGCTTGAGAAGAATGACAGGTAACTTTTACAAAAGGAATTTCACAGGTAAAGACATATTTAAGACTCTGAAAAATAAAGTAATAGAGTATTTTTTTTTAGTATCTATGTATCTGTATTGTCATTTGTTTTAATGGAATTGGTCTAAAAATATTTACCTTTACCCTTAGACCATCACAACTCTTAACTACACTATTGGTAATTGGTTTTGTTTGGTGTTTTTTGTTAACTGATATTATTGTGATGAGGCTTTGGTTTTGATTGTGCTACGAGGTACGACACAGATGTGTGCAGGAAATCTGTTTCAAGTGCTCTTGTGTAATTGGGGCAGGGATGACAGAGTGCCCAGACCATGGAGCAGCATTGCAGGCTGTCCTGCTGACAAAGTGCCCAGACCATGGAGCAGCACCGCAGGATGTCCTGCTGTACCCAGCCCAGTCCCTGTGCCCTTGGTGGGGAAGCACAGCTGGCCTGGGGAGCTGAGGCTGTGGCACAGCTGCCTGGCGTGGGAGCAGCATCTGGAAAGCAGCATGAGGCAAAGCTGTGGAGCCAGGCCAGCACAGGCCACCCAAGGAGTGGCAAAGCTGCCCAGCAGGGCTGGGCTGTGATCCCAGCAGCATCTGCTGCTCATGGCTGAAATATCACCAGCCCAGGGACACCAAACCTTGGTAAGAGTACATTGCCTACATGGAGATGGCTGCTGCCCTTGGGGATGAGCCAAGATATCTAGGATTTTGTGGCATAAAATGAGGTCTCATGACCTAAGGCATGTGGGACACCCATGTCCTCATGAGGTGAGTGTAGCCACATTTCTCTTCACAGAGAAAAGTAAGGCACAACTTCCCAAGGATATTTTCTGGGTTTCACATTCTCTGAATCTCAGAGAAAGAAAAAAACAATTCTTATCTCAATTGCTGCTCCTCTTGTTGTTCACAAGTGGAATGCATTGTGGAAGATTGTTTACCTGAAGGGAATTGGTAATTGGATTCTGGTCTGAGTGTTGTGATTCAGTGACCAGTTGAATCCTGTGTGTATTGGGACTGACAGCTGACAATCACGAGATGCTGTGCAGTGGAGTTGAGTGCTTGGCAGATTCAGTTTACATGTAGTGTAATGTAGTATAGAATAATACCGTACAATAAAGTAATTAATTAGCCTTCTGATATCCATGGAGTCCTTCTCGTCATTTCTCCCAGATGTCAGGGTTAACCTGATTTACTGTAGGTGAGCATTAAGGGTCAGGCAGGAACTCCCTGAGACCCATGTTTTGGCAACTATGTTGTGCCTTGTGTATCTGGATATCAATTTCAAGCACTGCCAATCAGAGTAGTGAATTTGCACAAGAAGCTGAAGACAGACATGAGAAATTACATCTTGTTACAGGCCAGCTGATCTTCTGGGTCTCTACCTGCACAAGATTTTGTGAGGAGAGTTGAGAAATGGTCTTTTAAAAATACAGAGAAAACATATGCAACAAAGGTCTTTTAAAAGTGTAGGAGCATGCTCAGGCTTGCAGCAGCTGTGTTCAGCCTGGCAGGTATCCACTGACACACTGCAATCACTGGGCACAACAGGATACCATGGTGATCAAGTGGAAACATTGAGGTTTCCAGGAACTCATGAAACATGAGCACCACTGCTCTTGTCTGCAAGGTTTATTCATTTACAGGCTTCTACCTTCTCTAGTATTTCATGTATCAGAAGATGTTTGAATATTGTTAGAGCCTTCACTGAGAGAAAGAGCACAACCAGGAGAACAACAAATCTTATCAACCAATATCACAGAATCACAGAATCACAGAATTTCTAGGTTGGAAGAGACCTTTAAGATCATTGAGTCCAACCCATCTTCTAACACCTCAACAAGATCATGGCACCAAGTGCCAGATCCAGTCTTTTTTTAAACACGTCGAGAGATGGTGACTCCACCACCTCCCTGGGAAGATGATTCCAGTATTTGACCACTCTTTCTGTGAAAAACTTCCTCCTTAATTCTAGCCTGTATCTCCCTTGGCGCAGCTTGAGACTGTGTCCTCTTGTTCTGTCTGTTGTTGCCCGGAGAAAGAGACCGACCCCCAGCTCACCACAGCCAACCTTCAGGAAGTTGAAGAGAGTGATAAGGTCACCTCTGAGTCTCCTTTTCTCCAGGCTGAACAACCCCAGCTCCCTCAGTCGTTCTTCATATGGCTTGTGTTCCAAGCCCCTCACCAGCCTCGCTGCTCTTCTTTGGACACGCTCAAGCATCTCAACATCCCTCCTGTACTGAAGGGCCCAGAACTGGACGCAATACTCAAGGTGTGGCCTCACCAGTGCCGAGTACAGGGGCAGAATGACCTCCCTGCTCCTGCTGGCCACACTATTCCTGATACTGGCCAGGATGCCAGTAGCCTTCTTGGCCACCTGGGCACACTGCTGGCTCATGTTCAGCCGACTGTCAACCAGCACCCCCAGGTCCCTTTCCACCTGGGCACTGTCCAGCCACACCGTCCCCAGCCTATAACGTTGCAGGGGGTTATTGTGGCCAAAGTGCAGGACTCGGCACTTGGACTTATTGAACTTCATCCCATTGGTTTCTGCCCATCCATCCAACTGTTCCAAGTCCCTCTGCAAAGCCCTCTGTCCCCCTAATAGATCAACACAAGCTCCCAGCTTAGTGTCATCTGCAAATTTGCTAATGAAAGACTCTAAACCCTCATCCATGTCATCAATAAAAATATTAAATAGAACTGGTCCCAGTACAGAACCTTGAGGGACACCACTGGTGACTGGCCTCCAGCTGGATGCAGCACCAATCACCACCACTCTCTGAGCCCGGCCATGCAGCCAGTTCCTGTTCCAATAGAAGCTTTTCCAGTGGCTGAAGCAGGCTGGGATGTCCCAGGGGAGAGCAGGGGAGCACACAGGAATGCTCTCACTGTCAGCTGTGCACAGTGCCATGTGAGTCCTTGTTTTCCTTCCTCTTTATTTTTCCCCTTATCTATTTTGCAGAGCTGGTGAGTTGACCTCACATTTACTCATCTCTTACTACAGAGATGAACCATTTCTCATCAGTTACCATCACCCTCAGCCATGCCAGCATTAGTGTACATACCAATAAACTTCATTTCAAAGCTAGCTAATGTAATACATGGGAGTGAAAGGCTCTGTGGATGTGATGAAATATCCATGTCTTCACCTAACTATCCATGGAACAGCAAATCCAGAAAAGGTGGGGTGTGAGTAATGACTGCTTGTGTACATTAATTGCCTCAATACCTGAATGCGTCCCTTTTATAAAATTGAATTCTGATAATTTCTCCTAGTCAGAGAACATGTCATTAAAATAAGTTCTCATCCTGAGAAAACTATGTTTGACAGAGTCTCAATGATAATGTCATCTGAGGACTTTTGAAGAATTTAGTATAAAAAAATTTAAAACACTATTTGGCATCTGGACAGTGGATTACAGTGGAGCATTACAGCAGGAAATGTCTAAATCATGTTGCAGACAGTTTGTGACTTCATAACTAACACACAGTAGTTAATATGGTAATAAGATGCCCTCTGATAATTCTTTACACTAAGTGACAAAACATTCCTAATTTCTCCTCTGTAGCATAACAGTTACATTACTCCCAATTAATTACATTGTTTCTCCCATGAGAGTCAGACTTGCATTAATTGTATCATTAATTATTTGGCTTCCCACCACTCAGGAGCTGAGGTGGTGTGCAACAACTTAAAGACACGAGCAGGAAAAGGCACTATGTTTTGTCCATTAAGTGCTTTTGTCTGAGGTAGCAGAGAGGTGCTGATGTGTGCAGGGTGCCTCCCAGTACCCCTGAGGAACGCACACACACGTCCATGAACAGGTGAATTGTGTGCAGTACAGCTCACCACTGAGCAGCAGCCAGAGCAGCAGCACCCCTCAGCACAGTCTGCTGCAAAGGCCCCAGTGGGACAGGAGGATGTCTTGTCCTCCAGAGACATTTCCTCTGACTCCTCACAAGCAATATTGTTTGCTCTCTGAGATGTGCAGAACAAAACACAGCCTTTGTTTCAAAGTCATAAAGCTAGCAAGTGAAGAGAAAATGCAAAGCATCTCAAGGGAAAGAAAATCCACCTTCATCTCAAGGGAAATCCACCTTCATCTCAAGGGAAAGAAAATATCCACCAATCCTGCATATGAACTGGATTAAGAAGAGGTCTCTGTGGTGCATTATATTTGCAGTGTGCAGTGAGAGTTCCATTTGAAAGACACAGAAAAGAACTCTCTCCTGGTATCATACATATTCTTTAAATACCCCATGGCTGCCATGCACTCCAGCCATTCATGCACCTGGTCTCCAATTCACAGGGAATCCCTCTGGGCACTCAAAAA
The DNA here is from genome assembly GCA_019023105.1 of Diglossa brunneiventris. Classification (NCBI taxonomy): domain Eukaryota; kingdom Metazoa; phylum Chordata; class Aves; order Passeriformes; family Thraupidae; genus Diglossa; species Diglossa brunneiventris. Next base: position 17,724,409 of record CM032352.1, on the reverse strand, counting down.
TTGCATATCAGGGAGAATACCTAAATAGCTTTTTCTTGAATATTCTCCACATTAGCTGTGCAGCAGCAATTTGTCCCAAAAATTGGGTGAAAAGATGGAAATTGAAATATTTGCTAAAGTATACAGGCCCTAGGCCTGTTTCCCAGCTGCCATCAGGCAATGTGAACAATGATTAACCCTCTAATTCACCTGGGAAACAAGCACCCAGCTAGGAAAGAGCAGCAGCACATCCTTCATTTGCATCCTTGAACTGGTTCCCCTTCTGTTGAAAGGCAAAGGGCTTTCTTCAGCATTACCTAACAGGTTGCTTACAACAGGATCCACAAATCCACTCCTGCCCTGGTCTTAAGGGATTAGTTATAGATAGATCTTTACAATGCAAATTATATACTGGGGGAGATGAAAGCTTTTCTGTTGGTTATACCTGCATAAGGGAGTAAGGATTTTCAGGATGGTGCAACACAAAGAAGCCAACAGACATTCAAGACTCAACTACTACCAAAACAGGATGGACAAAAATTTTTCATGTATTCTTTTTGGAAAGTCTGTATTTTTTTGGAAATCTAACTTAGGTTTTGCACCAATTGTCACCCAAAATCCTCTCATCTTTGACATGAGTTAATGTGTTTTTTTTCTCTTTACATGAGCTAATGTGGTTTTTTCTCTTTACATCCTCTGCACTTCCAAAAATATATATTAATTCATGTTCAGCAAAGGCTGTGTTATCAATTACAGCCATCTAACACTGCCTGGAATAACACATCTGAGCAAGATGTGCAGCAAGGTTTATGTACCTTCTCTTTAAAAGCTTCTCCCCTTTCCATCTTGGGAGAAAGAAATAACATTTTCAAAATTATGTGACCAGCCTGATTTAAGCACTGTACTATGGAAATGCCCAGCAGCTTCACCTCACATTTTTGGATATGAGCAAAACGCTGAACTGAGCTCAAACATCCCAGTGTTATTGAACCAATGGGACTCACGAGGTTTCTGTTTCTCCTTCACCTTTTTTTTCCCATCCTGTCCTTCACTGGGATGCTGGGACTCCCACACTGTCTGTCACATTTGCATCCAGGTGGCCACTGAGTTGTTCTTCACAGACTGGACTCTGTGTCTGCCCAATATCCATTCTTCTTTTATAAGGCAGAAAGAAAAGATTGTTTCCAGTACAATTAGGCACCAAAAAATCACTGGAGATTAAACAGGGACCAGGAATTTTCCTGAATTTAATGGATAAGAAAGGTGGAAAGCTCCATGGCTATCTATGATTTTTTTGGTGTTTTGTTTTGTTACAGGTCTGGCCTACTGGACTTCTGTTCATCTATATTCAGAGTTTGGCCACAATCTGATTTAGACGGCCTGTCCCATACTACCATTGATGAGGAAGGAGAATAAGGGGGAATAATGAGTGCATGTCAAAATCTAGACTTGATATGAAGTGCTAATGTGCCCAGTGCAGCAGACATGAATCTATTGTATATGTAACATGGGTCAGGATTGAATTCATGTTTAGGGTTGGGTATAGTATTGATATCAACTATACCATACAGTTATTTGGTTTAGGAAGTCCTGTAAAGCCAGGGTGAAGTTTGGTGCTGGAGGGGAAGAATGGCTCATGGGCAGTCCTGCAGCAGAAGTGGATCTTGTGACTGAGTCATCTTTGGGATTAGGACTAAAATTAGGAAAATTGAGGTATAAGCTTAAACTTATTTTTAGACTTTGCAGGAGGGGAGGGAATAAGCTAAAAGGGCAAGAGAAATCTGAAGAGTAAACTGAATTGCTGTATCGGCCAAGGCCTGCAGTTTCGCTGGACTCAAGTTAGGGTTAGTGTTCAGGAGCTTGTCCTCCAAGATCCTGAATGTGACATGATGCCCTCAAGGCTTAGTAGCATATCTCAAGTTCTAACAAAATCTAACTGCAAAGCCAAAATTAAGGTCAATGCGGGTTACTAAAACATTGTTCATCCTTGTCACAAAAAAGCCCCAAACCAAACCAAAACAAGCAAAAAAAAAAAAAAAATTGATGCATTCTGTTTAAACAAAACCAATTCTAAACATGAGTCTGAAATCTGTTTCACCCTAAAATAAAGTTTCTGTTATGAGCTACAGGAAACTAACCCCCTGGCCTGCCCTAATGGACTGAACAGTGTTGAACAATCAGAAATGCTTTCTCAAAGGATGTCCTTAATCACAGCCTTCAGGTACAGACCCTAATCTGGCTCATCCCCTTTGTACTGAACTCTGTTTCTCCATTCTGAAATCTTGCAATTTTACTGTTTGGTTAGCACCCTCAAGCCCAACACCATGCAATTTGTTATGCTGCCAGAGTTTGAGGAGTCATGAAAGAAATTGTTCTTCAAGTCCTTTTATCCTGAATACTGACCTAAATCCCACAAAAGTCAAGACATTTTTCCCATGCCTGGTAATAGCAGTACTAGTTTCAAATGTTTCATAAAAAAGCAGTGCTATAACCTCCATGGACTGAAATGAGAAACAGAGCCATAAATCATTGAAGGCCCCAGGCTCAGTTTCTACGAAACACTATTAAAAAAATGAGAAAAGATGATCTCATTGGTCAACCAACCTTTCAGAATTCCACCAGAAAAGAGAAAACAGACCAGTCTTGCAGACTTGTTACTCTGAGATCTTTTCAAAATCCTCGACGCTGTAAGGCTTACAGTAGGTCTCTGGACACCCTGGATAAAGATCTAATGAGTCTGTGGACTCCAGTCAGGACAGAGGTGGAAGAGGCTGAGCAGGTTGGTTAACAGGTGGTTAGTCTTAAGGGTAGGTTTTACTTGGGGTTATAGTCTTTGTGTAGTGTCAGGGACTCAGCAGACACAAAACCACCTTGCTTTTAACCTCATTTGTAATAAGCCTATATATCATACACCCCAATGAGTGCTCCAGGAACCCCTAGCAACAGTAAATCTGAACCGTATCGATTTTTGAAATATTAAAACTTTAAAAATTTATCTATCACAAATCCAACAGCTTCAAAAGTATTTCTACACCAGCTGATCCTACTGCACCTGGTTCTCATTCTAACCCAGTGGCCTCTAGCAGATTCTGGATGCTTGTTCATCTCACCATCATCCACATTTAGTGCCAACTTTGCATTTCACAATTCCCCTGCTGATAGCAACCTTTCTGGCAAGTCTTCACCCTAAACCTACCGTATCCTTTACATTCCAGTGACTATCTTTAGTGCTAAGACGATGCCATTTTTTCCTGTCAATATCTGCCTTGCCAGGTACCAGCAGCAAATCTGGCTCCTTTACCTTTGCTCTCTCAAATTCTAACAACATCCTGCAATGGCTGTGAATCATTCACCCAGAAAGAATCTCACTGCAGTTGATCACTTCCCTTGGGAGCAAGCTATAAACTGTATTCTTCAATTCTGCTGGTCTAAACCTTTGCTTTTAAAGCTAAACCTAACCTTTCCTCTAACGTCAGAGTCTGGCAATCCTTGCCAAAAAATAAATTAAAAAGAAAATAATACAATAAAATTTTATTAAGCCCAGACACATTAATGGACAATGCAGAGTCCAAATATAACACTGCATCTTCTGTCTTTGTCATTAAAAATTCTCCCTCTAGTCCTAGCTTTAGGTGTAAAGATATAAGGCTGACCTTTCATTAAACCAGCCTATCACAAAGCTCTTTTCATCTGTCACTGGAAAACCCAGTGACAAATCTGGTGGCTCAGCCCTTTTATCACTACATGTGCTCTTAAATGCCTTCTCTGACCTTTCTTTAACACTCCAGTGACTCTTGTTAACACCATTTAATTCACCCACACCACACCTCATCCTAGCTTTACTAACCTTCCATTTTCCATGATAATCCAACTCCAAACCTAGTTTTATATTTTCTCTAGCCCGGAGCCTAATCTATTCCCCAAAAAATCTACCTTTAATATTAGAGACAAGTGACAGGCATGCTCAAAAACCCAAGCTGATCAATCACATTGCATGGCCTGCCAACAAGCCTCCTTCAGGCTTGGACTGCCTGAAAGCAGGATGGGAATAGTGATGTATCACCAGTCTTAGCCATAGCCCATCTTGGAGCCAACCAAAAGTTACCTGTATTTGTCATTATCCAACATCACCTTGTCTCTGCAGGCCTTCCAAAATCTACCAAAAAGTTCTCTGGGCCTGTTGCCTCTAAGGCTAAAGTAATCTAAACTCAAATGCTGTCTGACTTGAACATTGGTAGGACTTCACCAGATATCTAAATGGAAATAATCCCTGGAAATAATACCTTCCAAACACAGTAAACTGTTGATGGTTGGTAACAAATTTATGTCATCATTTCATGGTAGCTTACACTCTAATTTTGACACATGTCACTGTGTCACTGCCTTACCTCCAGCCCCTTCTAAAGGCTGAACACATCATTTACACTGCGGGCAGCAGATCTTGTAGTAGGCCTGCAGACCATTCAGGGTTCAGCACAATTGTTAGTTTTCCCCTTTTTCTGGCCATTATCTCATTCTATCCCCAACATCCACTTTGGGCATAACAATGGTGCAGAGTCTCTGGACTGCTCACAGGCCAGAAGCTATTCAACCCCAACAATGAGCTGGACTCCTCCACCTGCCTGAGCCCCAGCCAGTGCCAGTACTAATAGCACAGGCCTTTGGCTCTTACCAGTTCTGTGGGACAGTAAAAAACACCCCACTGGCTGTTCTAAATGCAGATTCAGGTCTCATTGGCTCCTGACTTGGCAGCAGCAGCAGGTGGTACAATATCTAGGATTCAGGATGTAGTCTTACTGTAGGTGATGCAGACACCTACTATCAGTTAGGGGATCTGATGTGTCCCTGGTGACACCAAAGTCCTTCATACCTAAGGTAAGTATGTACACATGCCCAGGTCACCATCTGTGGCCACCAGACTCTGAGGATCCAGAGCAGGTAAAAGGGGAAAAAGTGACTACCTAAGAACAAATCTGTACTAGTAATGCTCTCTCACATTATACTGCAGGATTTGTGAGGCATGCAATTCTATGACCAAGATGATCCTTAACCAACGCAGGCTCAGATCCCTCACCCAGAAGTTCAGTGTCCTGGACTGCCAAGCAAATTGTATTCTATTTGCCATCTGTATGGCAGCTGTCTTCTGTTAAGTGGGCAATTTTCCTTATCTCTTCCACAATCACTCCTCTCTGCAGGGAGACATCTGCTGATAACAGCTATTGGATATCACTGCATGACTGATAAGAACTACAGCATCCCATTGTGAGATGCTCCGCCCAGAGGGAGGAGCCAAGCATTCCTACCTGGATATAGTCTTGAGGTTCTGGAACACCAGCACAGCTTCTCCACTGAATTTCCCAGAGGAACAGCAGCTGCCTCTTCCACTGGATTTTCAGAGGAAGACTACACCTTTCTACAGGATCCCTGCTCCCACAGAGCCACACCTGCCGCTCCAGGAGGACTGCAGCCACAATTCCAATTGGACTGCTACCAACACCCTGACCCACAGGGTGTCAGGTTGTGTTCTGACTCTGTAAGTGTTGTTCTAGTGTACTGCATTGTTTATTTTATCTTTTTATTTTCTTCTCTAATAAAGAACTGTTATTCCTGCTCCCATATTTTTGCCTGAGAGCCCCCCTTAATTTCAAATTTATAACAATTCGGAGGGAGGGGATTTACATTTTCTTCGTTTCAGGGGAGGCTCCTGCCTTCCTTAGCAGACACCTGTCTTTCCAAACCAAGGCATTCAGTCTACAGGCTTTGGGCTGCTGGGACAGAGGACACTCTTCATGTGAACTTGGCATGTCAAGCCCCCAGGGCTGTGAGGCAGATGGATGGATGACTCTGTGTGTGAGAATGTGTGTGTACACCATGGCTCACAGTGGTTAAAGGGGATTATTTAGGGTGGTTTGGAAAGCTGCCTGTGGCCCAGATGACTAAATTTTTCCTAAGCCACATCGCAGGGGGAAATTTTGTTAAGCAACATCTTAACCTCTGTGCATAAACCTATCTGTCTGTCATCCACAATCGAAAAACAAGTTAATTCACTTTGTCACAACAGCTTTGATTGCCTCCACCATGGCTGACATAAATGTTTTCACCTTTCCTTCCTTGGAGAGGCAGAAGCTTTGTTGCCATATGCCAGGTGTCAGTGTGCATCACCCACACCCCGAGCAGGATGTGTATTTGAAGTGGCAGTGTAAAGAATTGACATTGGCCACAGGTAATCTCTGTGTCATGGCTTTGGCATGTCACCTGTCAGAGGATGTTCCTTAATGGAGCCCATTCATTCTTGCCATATGGAGCACTGATGCAGACACGAGACCCTTGCACAGAGGCAGCTTGATGTTCAAGGGGAATAATCATCTGGGAGAAGGGGGATTTTAATTTCCTCAAAATGAAGGAAACAGCCCCATTCTTGCTGAAGTTTGTGGCTGTCAGCAATGATGCTGAACTCTGGACTTAAACCAATGTTACTGCTTTTTCTAAAAAAGAAATAAAAAATAGATAAAATGTGTAATTGAAACAGTTTTAGTATACTCAGAAACTCAAGAAATCAAAATAGTGCCATGTAAATAAGGAATGTTGGTGTTCATGACAGCAGGTAACTTCTGTTGAATGATGGAGATGATTGCCAGAGTGAAATGGGTTATTTTTATCATAGCTCTCTTTCCGTTACCACATTCCCTTTTGGATTGGAGGATTATATCTATTTTGGAATGGAGGATTACACCAATTTGTTTTGCTACAAATTCAATAAAAATAAAATCTAAAATGACAACTAAATCCAAGAAAGCTCAGCTGGAGAACATGCAAAATTCCTCTTCTCTAATTAAAGTCTGTGCAAACCACAGCTTTACAGAAGCATTGGGGAGGAAGGGAATAAAAGGAGCATGTTCCCATTAACACATTTACTGTAGCTACCTTTCAGGCCAGACAAATTACCACAGAATGTTAACTCAGAGCTTTAACAAGCAGAAAGGTCTGCAGTCTCCCAGTTCTGGGAAGAGGAGGAGAAGAAAGGTGAGGCTGAGTATGTGGGGGTGACATGTGCATCTCCTGTTGGGTGTGGAGCCCTTGCCACGTTCCCTGAAGACCAGTGAAGTTTGTAGGAACTGAATTCAGTGGGCTTTGGGTGAGGTCTATGATGTGATGAGGAATGTACAGTAAAGGCCAGATAATCTCCCTCTTCAGTCTGGGCAGCAGCAATTGGCAGATAGAATTGCTGTTTTGAGCCAACACATATGAAACTGGGGGACTGAATAGTAAATAAACCCAGTGGCTTTCTGTGATCCTTTCTGTGATTCTCCATGGCAGGCTGCTGCCTTCATCTTCTCATGGTGTTTCCAATGCAGCCACCGAGGAAAGCCACTGGCACTCCTTAGAAGCCAAATAAATAAACAAAAGCTCCAACAACCCCAGCAAAACCAAAGAACTCTCACAACATAAGAGAGCAAAATCCAGATAGGCAAAACTGTGAAACAAAAAGAGGGAAGAAAATGAGAGGCATGGAAAAAGTCCAATGAACTGCATGGATAAAACTTTGCCTGCTGCAAATTGAGTGTGACAGGAAAAAAATCAGAGGGGGATACAGGCTCTATATTCCTGCAGAACAGGTTGCAATACTGAACCTAGGGACAAAACAGGCCACGGGCTGCCCTTCCATATCAGTACTTTATGGTACGTATGGATACACCAATGAACAATGCTGCATTGTTTTATCTTAAACCCAAATTTACCTATTTTGGCATCACAGCAGAGTGTCTTCAGAGCTGGCTCTCATCAGTCTGATGTGCTAAGAAGACACTGTTATTAATGATAGCTTTATTGCTAACACCTCAGTTTGCCTTTAGTGGACAGGCAGAACAAGATGCAGTTTCATATGGCTAATGCATTTTACATAACCAGTGCCAAACTGGAGCTACAAGTTATGGAATGATTGCAGAACACCCATCTGTGGTGCTGCTGCCCTTTGAGCAGTCAGCATTTCCTACCAGTGAAATCAATGGATCCACCCCATGTTAGCCCTACAGACTGCAGAACTTCTCACATCAGTCAGAGAGGTATTTTGCACCAGTAATTTTACAAAAAAAATGTTCCAGACAGTGTGCAAGCAACACTTTCCCACCGGAAATGCTTGGTAGCTCCAGGATTTGTGCCTCTAAAAGAAAAACTAAGCACACACACTCATTCTGACAGGGGCTATTAAACTGCACACCTGGCCACCCACAGCTGTCTGTGAGGGAGCCAAAGCAAACCCTGTTGGAGGCACACAGCTATGAAGGGCACAGGCTCATCTCTCAGGCATCTTCTCTCCCTGGACATGCAGCTCTGCTGGGTAATGCAGCCCTGGCAGCTGCAGGAGAATCCCCCTAAACTGGTCAAGGTAAAGCTGTTTCTCAAAACACAGATATTTAAGCTGACGGAAGTACTTGTCTGCCTGCATAATTCGATATACACTGTGGGTTTTGCTGGCATGCCTGTCATGATGGGGAGAAGGAAGTTTTTTCTCCATGCTGTTTTCATTGATACTGAGCTGTTGGCTAATTTCAAAGTGAAGACCACATTTAGGATTGCAAAATTATACTCTGCTTGAGAGAGCCTCAAAAAGGATGCCTCAGGCATAATATTGGGATTGATGCTGATTAACTGGTCAAGACAAAAATATAATGAAGCCTGTGAGCTCCAATGGAGTGCCTTTGCCGCTTGTCCTTCTCTAATGACGTGCTGGCACAAACCACCTCTCCCCAATCCAATCTGCTGGTCTATGCATAACTCCAGTAGTTAACCTTGACTGTCTGAAGAACATGGCTTTAAATTTGATATTGTGTTCATTTCTAACCTTTGCTGTCGAAAAATATTAAATCTTCCCTCAGCCACTTGCTTTGCATGGTGAAAGACAGATGGTTGTGTTGGATCATTCCACAGCAGAGCAGATGTTGTAATCGAGGACACAGAAATTCTGCCAAATTAATTAGACTCTTCCACTGATCTGGATAAAAAGAACAGCTCACTGGCATTTCAAAGGGGTCTGGGTTATAATTTATGCCACCCTGCCAGGTTATCTTGTGAGAAGTATAGGTATGATGGGGTATTCTTCTGTGGCATCAGATTATTTTGAAATAGAGTAGAAACTTGGTAGACAGGTGTCAACTTTTTAATACATTATCCTAAAATGTATATAGGAAAATAATATTGCATTAGCAGGGTAGAAATCTGTTTGACATGTATGCTGCCATATCAAATATATTCTTATACTTTGGGGAACTAAATTTCCTTGTGTCTAGTGTTTTAGCTTACTTTTTTGTCAGCTAAATTTGCCACACATAAATCCATGAACTATAAGATACATGCATTTTTTGCAGAATTTCACAATCTTTTCCATTAGGTCCATTAGTAGTACTCAAGGTTTGTACATCTTTTTTGCCTTACCAGAGAACTGTTTCAGAACACCTTGATTCTTGGCATAGGGAAAACGTGTGAGGAACAGTGCAAGTTTTTGAAAAAAAGGTCTTTTATAGAGTAGGTAAGGCATGTACAAGTATGGTATTGCTGAGCTGCACACTATGAAATAGTGTTCCTCCATGTGGACCATATTTCCCCTTGGTGCAACACCGAAGCAAATTCTCTTGGCAAGGCATCAGTATCCACAGGAAGATACAGTGAAAAAAACTTGGTTCTAGAAATAAAACTTTGAGTAAGAAACTCACTGAGAAAGAGAAAGGGTCCCTGTGGTTTCCCTGGTTAGCTCCTTGCACTGTTAAAAGGGACCTGTGCACACAGATAAGTGTAAGACTTCTATATTTCTATTATGGCAAACAGAGGGACTTCATTGCAGAATTGGACTTGCATGTCATCATTTATGGTTTTTTTCGTCCATTAAGACTTAAGACACCTATTTTGATTACTATAGAAAAAAAGGTAATGTTTCCCAGTACTGTCAAATCTTTAATGCTAGAGTACATAAATAACCTTGGCTATTCTAGAGATAATTTTTTCCTTACCATATATTTCTACAATACTAGAAAGAAATAAGTAAAAAGTCCATGTATGGCATTTTTTCATACCAGAGCATTGTTCTTTCTGTTTAAAAACTGAGACTAAAGGGCAACACTTTCAAGTTGTGCAGTTCCATTGATTTTCATAGAACATTGTCAATTAATACAAATTAAAATCTGACACCTAAATTCATTGTCAAGCTACATAACAGTGTAAGCATGTCTGTTAACATGGCAGACAGTGTTTAAGTAGTTTCAGAAGCTGTGGCATCAAAGAGATGTCTAGAAAACACAAAAGCTAATATTATAAATGTTGCTAAAATAGCACCAAGTGCTATGATGCTGTGGCTTACTGACTTTTGTTGTGTGTCCCATCTGATTCTCTTGGGAAATGAGGAGCTCTCAGGGATTTCTTGAGGAAGTATCTTATTTTACAGAATCCTATCCTTTTCCCTGAGCATGACTGAACCAAGCCAGGACAGTTTCCTTGCTCCTCAAGTCTGAGTCAGCAGCTGCAGCCTGTGCCTAGAACAGCTCTGTTGGGCCATGCCCTCAGGGTCCTCTCCAAGTTCTTTGCCCATCCTCTCTGCTTCCCTGCAAGTGGCTTCATCCATGCAGTTCCCAAACTTCCACAGCTGGGGCTGGAAGAGATTCCTGCCCTTCTCCCCGAGACACTTTGTGCTCAACCCCTCATGGCTGCAACACCGTTCTCCAGTCCAGACTCCAGAAGGGAAAAGTGTACCTGATTTCTTCTTGATTTAGGCAGAAGGAAAGCTCTTCCATCAGGTCACATCTAATGCCAGCTGTAGCCCAGGAATCATGGCACATTGCTGTCTACTCCTAAAGCTTTCAGCATCACAGTGCTGTCATCCATGGTGGAGCCCATTTCTCTGCCTACACTTCTGCCATCTGTCCAGATGCACTGTGTCTCATCTTTCATCCAATAACACAGAAACCTCATCTGGCTGCAAATTCAGAATTTGTCTGAAACCATAAGCATTGATTAAACTCGACTTTGAATCCACAGCTCCTTCATATCATCCTTACAGTGGCTAAGGGATAATATGAACTAGTGATTGAATTATTCCCTTCTCCTTCCTCTGGTAAAAGAATCTATGAGCCAATACTGCCCAGGCTGCTGCACACACACAGAGTGCCAGCATCTTTTGTTAGCTCTTCCTAAAAGACATGTCTAGTTCCCTCAGGGAAGGTGTGCCTTCAGAATCATCTCCAGCTTGAAGGAAAAGGGCCAGACTTGAATTTTGCGCTGTTGCACTTGTATCTTTTTGAGGAAACAAATCTGAGTTTGGTTCCGCTGCTATTCCTCAGGTTATTCCTCAGCAGCATGAGATCAGCATGTAGCCAACACAGGTTATTACAGGATAACACTTTCCCGGTTATTCATCTTGTCTTAGCCACTAAAACAACCCTTTGGGCAGCTATCAGTCTCCCCAAGAGTTTTACTCTGCTAACTCTCCAGGGGAAAGACTGCTATGAAAATACACAGCTCAACAAAGTTATTGCACTGTCCCACATCCCTTTTTACTATATAATGGCATTCTAGGTTGTAGCTTTTAATGCAAATTAACCCAGAAAAAACCCGAGCTGCTGAAGCCTGTCTGAAGATAAAAGACTCTGAAATGAAAAGACTCCAGTACAGAAAGGGAACAACACAGATGGGAGGTGTGCTGGCCTGGGCAAGATGCTGGTGGCAGGATGAGGTGATGCTGCTGGAGCCACCTCACCCCAGCATTTCAGACAAGTTAAAGGCAGCCATCTCATCCATGAGAGGCAGCCATTCAGTGCAGGCAACCACAAAGACAGTGTTTCCTGTTAAACACACAGTACAGATTGTGAAATGATCATAGGTAAATCAATGGATTTTTTTTTCATGTACAGTCATGAAATGGTAATTTTTTTTCCAACTCCTTACTCTGCTGTAAAATATACGAACCATGCCAGCTAAGAGCAATAAGATATTTTCTTTCCTGACTTGGGTGTATTGTATGCTTATTATATCTTCAGGGAAACTGGAAGTTTACAGAGGCTTCCTAGAATAGGAAGTTAAAGATATATCTGGAAATATTAGTGCAGTGTGAAGGGCTTTATTCCTCTCAATCATTGAATTGTAACTAGTATATCCTTCCTGGTACCATAGTTTGGAGCAAGATATCACACCTTCATTTTTGTAAAGGAAAATCTGCACCTAAGTGCCAGTGTATTACTGGACTAATCCATTATCAGAATGCCATGGAGCTGATAATGCTCTGGGGCAGTGCCATAATCCATCATGGAGCATGTGCACTGTCTAAGTGTTTCTACAAGGTCCCTTAATAAGCAGAGAGGGCTTCTGCCTTCCAAAAGCAAACAAATTTGACATTTTTTCAAGAGAACGTGTTTGGGTTCTTTCTCCCAGAATTACAAAGAATTTTCAGGGAGATGCAGAATTTATATTACATCACTATTTATTTTATGAGGTAATTTGAGGCTCATTTTAAAATGAGCTGTTCCAAAATCCAGATCTGGTATTAAACATAAATATTTGAAAACCAGCTAATTAAAAATGTAATGCAAAATGTCAGAGTTTCATATAGTGAAAGATGTGAGAAGCTGTGTTTTCTCCCTATTTCTCTTATTTCATATATTATTATTCTCAGCTGAATGCCTGAGAACAGAGATACTTTCAACTAAATGATGGTCTTGTGCAGTGGGGATTGTTAGCTCTATTTTGTTCTTTTTCACTTTCTAGGTCAGAAGAAACTCTGGCAGATACTTGAAAAAAGATGCCCTAAAGACTGGAATGTGCTTTGTCTTATCATTCATTCTGGATATATAGATAAAACTGAAAAAAAAAAAAAAATAGCCAAGTCCTGAATCCCAGCATGGCAAGAAGCTTACTTTACTTTCTTACACACGTTCCTGCTGTAGCATATCCATGGCAGGGGCTGATGCAGGGACCCCCAGCCTGCTCCCAGCAAGGTCACTGAGCATCAGGAGCCCCCCAGCTGCCATGGGACAGGGCTCCTTTCTGGTCTGTTTTCTGCTGTGGGACAGGGCTCCTTTCTGGTGAATTTTCTCTGCTCCAGAGCAAGCTGCTCCCACCACCCAAACTGGTTTGGGAATCAACTCGTGGCTCTTGATTCCTTACTGGTTTCACACCTGTCACATCTGTCTGCTCCCCCAGCTGGTGAGTCATGCTGCTTTGCATTCTGTGCTTGCCTTTGCTTATGCTGGCTTTACACAGTTCAATTGACTCCAGTGGCATTACTCCTGAGGCTAGTGAGGGATGGAGATAAAGGCATCTTTACTCCAAGATGAATGCAGATATGGATTCACAGCCTCCTCATAAGGCAGCTGTGGAAATGTCATAAATTAGGCTGACTATTCTCAAAGGATGTTTATAAAAATGCTGATGTATACAAAAACAATATTTGGTTCTTTGACTTCTTAAGGAGAAAAATGGACCCATAAAGAAGTACTGATTCCCTGGATAACTTCAATTACATACAGCATCTAGCAGCTCTGGATTCCTGTCACTGACAGATGATTTTGAAGACTGCTTAACTGAGTCTAGTACTGAGCTCCTGGCATACCTGGGATAAAGGATGTCTTCCGGTATAAAGGTTTCTGTGTGCACGTGGGTTTTTTGAGATGGTGGGAGGCATTCTGCATTTCTGCTGTGTCCAAATCAGAGAGCACTAAGCTCTATGGGAACAGGAGCACCTGAATCCTCCAGCACTGATAAGCAGATTAAAATCTGCCATGATAATGTCTTCCTGGGTACAGAGGCCTCCTGGTTCCCGGACGGGCAGAGAAAAGGAACCAGATCCACCAGCCCAAGTGTGGGCCTGTCAATGAGCTGGGCTTTGCTCTGCAGGTCCCTGGTCCTGAGGCCTGTCAGGTTGGATCCTGCAGCCATGGAGATGTACCACAGCATTGGGACGTGATGCTGTGCTTCTGCAACATGAAAAACAGCTCTGGGTCCCTGGGACTGAAAGGTCTATTTTGTTGAACATTGAACTGATCTGTCATAGTTGGTTCCAACCCAGAGGAAATTCCCCCTGGAGTTGAATGGAAGAGAGATTGTAAAAGTAAAAAGTCAGGACAAGGTAAGGAGTGATCCTGGGGCAGAGCCTGGGCCAGGACTCAGGTGACATTAACTTCTGTCTCCATTCACTAGGGCAAATACTCAGTTTACTTCACATGGCTCTCCAGACAGGAGGCATCAAAGCACCAGACACCAGTGGTTTGCCACTGTACAGCTTTATAAACAGTTTTGCTTGCATCATAACCAGGTGCCAAACTAATTATCTGCCAAACTGCCAAAATAATTATCTGCTCTTTTAAAGTGAAAATGATTCTTTAATATTGTGTTCTTGTGACAGGCAGTCAAAAGTGCATTTAAGAACTTATGGTATCTTCTTCTCTCAAAAAAGGATAGAAATCATATATGGTCCATGGGCACATTTTTATGGTAATATTTACTATTGTACATGCACCTACTTGAGGGCATAGACACTGGCTGGTGTACTGATTACACTAGAGTAAGATGTCTTCTATTGCTGAGATCCCAGAAAGCTACTGGTCAGCACTGGGAAGTCATTTCCCTTCTCTGAAATTTTTGTTTTTCTCCTCAAGGTCCAATCTAAATGATGATATTAAGGAAAATTTAATGATGAGTGTTTTTAAACCCCATGGTTCATCATTTGTTCTCCAGGACAAGTTCTTGACTTTGATGGGGAACAACTCCAGTAAGGACCTATGAACTCACTGAGCTCCAAAGGATGGAGTTACCAAACCTGTTAACATTGTGGAGTTAGCATCATGATGCATTAACATCAAAAGGGGAGCATTTTGTGTGAATAACACATGTCAGGAAATATAAGCAATCTTTGGGCAATGGCTTAAGACAAGTGTGATACTCTGGGGTGATTTTCGAGGCCAGGTGAGGGACCTGGGATCACCTCCCCAAAGGCTGTGTGTTGCATGTTGGGGAATTCCACACCAGTGTTAAACACTTCCCCTTTCAACCCAAACAACTAATTTCTATAGATTGCATACATGGTCTTCCATAGACTCAGAAAAATGGTCTTTGTACCACTTATCTCTTTTTGACACGCTCTAATATGTTTTAAAATATTTTCTTCTATAAATACTTTTTTTCAACTGGAGTCTGCATAAATTCAATTTAGTTTTATCTAAGTGAAACTTTTTCCTTTGGATGCATCCTTCTTGCACACTGCAGTGCAGTGTCCAGAGAGCTCATTTTGTGGCAGCTATGCCCAGTGCAGCAATTTAGCCATGGAATAAGCAATGCTGCACAAATTTACTCCACTGAAAGTCTAAGGGAGTGTGGCTACATCACTGAAGTTTATTTCAGACACACTTCCTCCTGTCATCTGTGCATTTTGGTTTTGCTTTGTCAGATCTTATTAGCTGTTATTACAGAAATCACATTAATTTTTGCTGAAATTCATTCTCTTGTAGAGGCAGAACCTTCCAGAACTAAGCACATAATAACACCAGCATCACTAAGAAAATGGCCTGCAAGCATAACAGCAAAACAAAAACATTATTCTATTAGTCAGCTGGGCCCAGATAGATCAGATTAATAGATTCAGAATTTTTAGAAGTCTGTTAGCACTAGTTGAAACCTCTTGTGTGGCAACTCAATACATAAACTAGTCAATTTATTTTCACTAGAAAAGTTTTCCTGAACCTATATTACTTAGAAAGTGTTAGTAATGAATGTTCTTAATTTGAAGCTGAAATACCTTTGATCTCACAACAAATTGAGATCCTTGAAGATGAAAGAGGTCCCTGCTGTTAGATAACTGGCAGAGCCTGTGAAAATAATGAGCACTTGCACTGAGCTACTGAAAAGGGACTCCAAGCTTGGAGTGGGTGAATAAGGATATAATCCATACAGTTCAGAAAATTGCCTCTAATGATTTCTCACATTAAGCATTGTTTGAGAAGAAGGCGACAGGTTGATGCAAAGGATGAGCAGAAAGGACTCTCCCCAGATTGCTCACTGTCTGACTTGGCAGGCACTCCAGAGTTGGTAGGACACAGCCATGCCCACAGGGGAATTGTGTGAATATTCCTGCAGGTTCCACCTCCTCACCCACTGACAGCCTGGGAGAATTTGCTTTGCAGTGATGCTAAGGCAGGCAGACTTTCAGCTTGCAGGTCTGCTAGCAGCACAGCCATCTGGAACATTCTCTTCTGTTCTGCTTGGAAAGCCTTTCCTCCTTGCATGCCACCCAGTTACTGCCCTTTGCTGATGGGATCCTGTCAGTGAGGTAGGGATGCTGGCTGGAAAATGGGTGTTACTAGCTTGGGCCTGTCCAGTGGAGCTGCTCTGTTCATGGGCTCCAACCATCCCAGCCACAGGCTTGGCTCACACCACACATGTCCCCACTGCCCCAGAAGAAGCCAAACCCCTCTGGTTCATTGTCACAGACATCCTTTTTATGAAAAATCCTTTCTTTAGGATTTTTCCTTCTGAGAAGCTGAGGCCTCAGAAACAGAATGTAAACAATAGTTATCTGCTGCTGTGGAATGCAACAAGTAGATCTGTGATTGGTCTCCTGTGGATGTTTTGATTCAGTGACCAGTCACGGCAGAGCTGGCTCTCTCTCTCAGTCCCAGCCAGCTGCCTTTGTTATTCATTCTTTTCTTTTCTTAGCTTAGCTAGCTTCTGAGGAAACCTTTCCTTCTATTTCTTTTTAGTATAGTTATAATGAAATATATATAGATCATAAAATAATAAATCAAGCCTTTTGAACACTAGAGGCACCATTTTCATCTCTTCCCTCACCTGAAAACCCTTGTGACCACTGTCACAGCTCATCACAGCCAAGGGACCATTTCCATCTTTATCTGCCTCTACCACAGCTGGCCTTGCCTCTGCCACCACCCCTGTGTCCCTGCACTCCCAGGGCAGTGCAGCCCAGCATGGGCGCTCCCTCAGAGCTGCCCCTGCTGCTTAAAGCAGTGCTGTGAATTGGAAACTATTTACAGGAAATTGTCTTCCTGCTTTTAAGGAAACAATCAGGTTTTTCTTGCCTTTGCTGTTATTTGAGCAGAAATTTCTCTCCAGACCAGGGAGAGCTGGGTACTATGCAAGTGTTTGTGCCCTTTCATCACACCCAAATATTGCTCACATTTTGCTCAAGAATTCATGCATCCCTCTTGTTCATTCCTCCCTCAACATTGCAATTCTTAATTTATGATGGTTTATTTTCCTCTGAGATGTCCAGCATGGAACTTGCAGGTCATGAATACAGGCAAAAAGAGAGCACTTGTAGCCAGATTTGAGACCTAATCTGTGAGGACTATAGCATTTCTTTTGGTGTTATTTTGGCCCCCTGGGTCCTGGGAGCTGCTGCACCTTTTCTCTAACACACCAAAGTCTCCAACCCCAGCGTATGCCAGGGTTTGAGAGGAGGTCCTGTGACAGCAGCTTCACTGATATCTTTTGTAGTTGCTGCTTGTAAGAGCGTCCTTTGTAATAAATTAGAGGACTTTAAAATACTTTCACTGTCTCCAGCCCATCTGCCAGCAAATGAAATATGCACGAGGACCTACCACTACCAACTAAAAAAAGTAACAGAAAAATGCAGAAAACTTATAAAGGAAAGGAGCTTCTTGTTCTGAAAACACCCTTTTTGATCTGTGACAAAGAAAGACAAACTGAACCCCACAGAGGAACTGAAAGGTGATTCCTGGATTTCCATCACAACTTCTAGTGTATTCCTGAAAGGACAGAAGCATTGCATCACCCTTTTCTCTTTGTCACAGGGAATTCACTTCTAGCGTTACTCTTGCTCTCCCTTCAGTAACCTCTCCCTGCCATGGAAATATGTGGATCTACACACACAGACTGGATATATCCATACAGCCAGCCCCACGTAGCCCAAAGGAGCATATGCATTCACACACACCACGTGGTGTACATGCTGGTGTATACAATACTGAGAATACCCCAAATCAGACACCCCTGGGGAGTGGTACAAGGGATTACCTCTGAGGAGATGGACCCTGGCACTGATGAGCCATCCCAGAAAGGTTCAGGCTGTAGGCTTTTCATACCAGCTCTTATGTGCCCTGTTGCCTAAAATCAAAGAGAAAAAAACCTTGCAACAGTGTCAGAATAATAAATAAAAAAGCAGAACTTTATTGGAACCTTCCAGGTGTCCCAGTGCTGATGGGCACAGTTGGCACCAGATTTCTAGAATTTTATAAAGTTAATTATTAGGACATCTAATAGGTACATCCAATAAGAGATTCAATTGCCCCAGTAACCCGCTCCTGGGTCGACCCCTTGGAGTTGGTCCAAGGGCTTCTTTTCCCCTCTTCTTGTTATGACTTCTCAGATTCTGGTTAGAAAACAAAATGTTCTTCTTGTAGGTTCTCTTCCTGACAATAACACCAACCAGTATTTTAGGAATGCATTACAAGGTTAGCTTATTGTTCTAAAATCTAGGGGAAAATGGTGGGAAAACCACTGGCGATACAGCCATGCATTAGCAGTCTACAAAGCTACAAGTATATGAAAAATATATAAGAAGCTTAGGAATCAGCCCTAGGATTGAAGGCCTAATAGGCATATTTCAAGTTCTATTGATACAAGATGGCTTTGGCATTGACTTTCCTCTCAGCCAACAATACTCTATTTAGCAGTGACAACCCCCATTTCCATGGATATAGGCAACCAGGGCAAATGAATCACCAGTCTCTACATATATAATTGTATTGTTCTTGGTCTTGAATAGTTGAAAATAGATGGGCATGTTTTATATTCCAAGGCATGAGGCAGGTAGATGATGACTGAATGCAGCTGGGAATTCATCTCACCTAGTTCAAGCAACATGTATTATTCATGTATAGTCAATGACAAGGATGAGTAGTCAAGCTTGAGAGTCCATTAAAAAAACAAATACAGATCTGTGCAAGCTAAATTGGTTGGAGCTACTTTGTGTTTTTCCAGACTGTGACTACAATGAGTGGCTCTGATGAAGTCAAAACTCGTGATCCTTCTGAGGAGCCTTTGGGATTGGAGGGCTGGTAACAGTGGGAGACAGAGAGTCCTCACACATAACAAAAACTCTGAAGAGAGTAAGGCATGACTGCCATGGCTGCCTGAAGCCATTAAATTTAAATGAACTGTAAATAAAGTTAAACCTAAAGGATTAAAGAAGGTCAAGAACTGTCAATTCAATATTGGCAATGGAGCAGACGTGTTCAGGCAGCATCAGGTTCTGAAGCTATCTGTGAGGATCAGGAGGCACAGAAAATCCACACCGGGGGCAATGACTGTTTTCTTCTCTCTGGCTTTCAACTGATATTCACTCTGCACAAGTCAGAGCTTGCTTGGCATCTCTGACAAACGGCCACTGGCGCAGAGACACAGACACATCTCTGACAAATGTCCACTGGCACAGTGACTGCATCCAGTTAACCCAAGTTAACCCAGCACTGCCAAGTCCACCTTGTCCCTAAGTGCCACATCTACATGTCTTTTGAATATTTCCAGGGGCAGTGACTCAGCCATTTCTCTGAACAGTCCACTACAACATTTAACATTTTTACCCTTTTGGTGAAGAAATTTTTCTTAATATGCACTCAAAACCTCCCCTAGCACAACCTGAGGCCATTTTTTCTCACCATATCACTTGTTATTTGGGAGGAGAGACTGACCCTACACCTTGCTACAACCTCCTTTCATGTTGTAGAGATTCATAAGGCCACCCCTGAGCTGCCTTATCTCCAGGCTAAACATCCCCAGCTCTCTCAGCTGCTCCACATCAGACTTGTGCTCCAGCTCCATTGCCCTTCTCTGGACAAGCTCATGCTCCAGCACTTCAATGTCTCCCTTGTACTGGAGGACCCAGAACTGGACACAAGATTTGAGGTGTGGTCTCCTCATCACTGCCAAGTACACAGAGAAAATCACTGCCCTGACCCTGTTGGTCACATGATTTCTGGTCCAAGCCAGGATGTCACCGGCCTTTTTGGCCACCTGGGCACACACTGGCTCAGTGGCTGCTGACCTCCACGTCCTTTTCCACAGGGCAGCTTCCCAGCCACTCTGACCCAGCCTGTGGCACTGCATGGTGTTGTTGTGACAGAAGTGCAGGACCTGGCATTTGCCTTTATTAAGCCTCATACAACTGGCCTCAGCCTGTCGATCCAGCCTGTCCAGATCCCTGTGCAAATCTTTCCTACCCTCCAGCAGACCGATACTGCTTGACATGCAAGCAGAGCAGCACCTGATATCTGTGCAAATGCTGTGGTCTGTGAGTTTTGTGTGACACAAAATGAGATTCAGCTGCCTCCACGAAGGTGTCCAATGCCCCTTGAGATGCTATATGAGACCACATTTCCAGAGAGGTCTCTCCCTGCTGCTCCAGACTATCAAAGGGACTGTGAATGTCCTGTGCCATATCTGCTGGCTTAGCAGAGATGTCTCAGATACCCTGGAGCTGCCTGAGTTAGATGTCTGGGTTTAGACAGATGATCCATTCCCCTCTACCTATGCCAGTCACTCTGTCACTCTTCCTCCGTGCCCTGCAGCAGCAGACATGCTGTACCCAAGCTGAAGTCAGGATAGATGGGAGGTGTCTGTGAGCTGGGTACCATGTACAGAGACTGGAGTGACCCACACCAGATCACCTTCTCCAGATGAAGAGCAGTTTTTGTCTGCTTCAGTCTCAGAATACTCAAAGGGGGCACATACTCCAGGAATTGCAGAGAAGCACAGCAAGCCTTAAAAAATAGCCAGAGTCGATTTGTCAGAAAATTTTTAAGCTTTTCTATATTCATTATATACCA
Source organism: Diglossa brunneiventris (assembly GCA_019023105.1). Classification (NCBI taxonomy): domain Eukaryota; kingdom Metazoa; phylum Chordata; class Aves; order Passeriformes; family Thraupidae; genus Diglossa; species Diglossa brunneiventris. Next base: position 17,703,593 of record CM032352.1, on the reverse strand, counting down.
AAGGTCAGACATAGATCTTGCTGCAGGTTAATTCCTGTGTTAACTTTGTGGGAAGGGAGTTTATTTTGAGAATAGGTCTGGCAGATGGATGAATATTGTCATCAGTCTGTGTTAATTCTTAAATTCAGAGGACAAAAAAAAAAATTCCTCTCTGGTTTGTAAAAAGACCTGAAATATGTTGGTAATATTACAGCTCTTGATATGTTCTTCTATCAGCGGTTTATGTTTTTTCCCTTAATTCCCCTCCTCAAAGAACTACAAATCCTAAATAAATGCCTGGACCAGAAGTCACTCTCTGTCACAACAACTGGCCCACGTAGGAAACATAATTGGATTCACTTTACAGTCCCCTGAGGAGGTAAGAAATTCAGAATATAATTAAGCTGAATTAATCTGTTTGGTATTGACATCCCCAGATTTAGCTTTAGCTAAAATAGGATGTTATGTCTCATCAGATAGAATTTAGGCTGTCTCAAATCAGCCACCTGTAGTGCTGAGTAAATGACAGACTGAAATTCTGGATGCTGGCTCAGCACACACTCTGATTAGGGCACCCTTCAGAGACAGGGGCTGTGCTTTGCAGAGTCTCTTGTGGCTGCAGAGTGAACATGAACACCACGGGTGCCACCTGCCAGGTCAGCACCTCACAGCTCAGCACAGCTCCTCACCTCCTGCCCAAGTTCCCTTCATACATATAGCTGGGCAAAAAAAAATGTGTTAGCACAACCACACTGTGGGCCAAAAACAGCAAGTGGGCTTCAGTCTCCAGCAGCGGGTACTGCAGGTGCCCTCATCATGTCACAGACATATTTTATGAAAAATCCTTTCATTAGGATCTTTTCTCCTGAGAAGCTTCAGCTTCTCCATGTTTTGCTGCTTTGGAATGTGATTTGGAGAACTGTTTACCCAGCATGTGAAATTGTTTTTACTTGATGACGAATGACAGCCACCTGTGTTGAGGCTGTGGTCAGTCACAAGATTTTATTCTCATTCCATTCCTTTCTATTCCTTTCAAGCATTCTGATGAAGCCCTTTCTTCTATTCTTTAGTATAGTTCTAATATATAATTTTATTTTAATATAATATATATCATAAAATAATACATCTGACTTCTGAAACATGGAGTCAAGATTCTCATCTCTTCCCTTGTCGGGGTTGCCTGCAAATTCAAGATTTGGTGACCCCGAGTGAGGGACACTGTCACACTCACCACAGTGCCTTCCTGGGCAGTATCTGTGTGTCACCACACTGGGCACGGTCCCAGGGCAGACTGGCTGGGAACAGGAGCACATGATGTGTGAAAAGAGGCTGAGGGAAATGGGTTTGTGTAGCTTAAGAAAAAGAACAGGCTGAGGAAGAGGAATGGTTGTAGTCTTCTACCTCTTGAACAGGACAGATGATGGTGGATGCTGGAGATGTAAAACTCACGGGTTGCAACAAGAGAAAATTCCATCTGGGTATAAGGAGAGAAGTGTTTACAACAGCTTAAAACTGAAGCAGCTTATGCAGTGGAGTTGTGTCACCTCCATCCCTGAAGATTTGCATACCTCACTTGGAGAAGGCCCTGAGCAGTCTGACATAACTTTGAAGTTGGCCCTGCTTTAAGCAGGCAGATGGACTTGTTCACCCCAGGAGGTTCCTTCCAAAATTAATCTTTCTGTAATTTTATGATTTATTTATGCACACCCACACATACCCTCAGTGTAATGGTTTTGTGTATTCTAAATTATTTCACTGAGTGTTTGATGATTAATGCATAGTGATGCCTTAAACACACACTTACCTGTATAAATGCCCATATCCTCATCATGTGTTCACCATTCCCAGACCTGTACCAGTTTGAAAATCATCCCTGATCTATTTGATAACTAGCAAAAATATATACAGCTGACTGCAGAGCAGGCTTGATTCATCTGAGTGATGATCTTGTTTGTCTCAGCCTGTTGGCCCCAGCCCTGCTCCATAGCAATCAGCCCAGGTGAGCAGGGGCAGCAGATGCCCTCCTGTGACTCACCACACTTTGCTCTGTGGTCAGCAGGCACAAGGGGAACGTGCTGCTGGGATTTGTACTGGGGCTGGCTGGATGGAAATGTGATTCCTAAGACCTGGCATGCATCTCCAGCTGTGCCTGCCAGCCCTGCAATGCTTAAATGGTGAAATACTTGCAGAACACTTACCCTTCAGCCTTGCCTGTTAGCTAAGATGATAGATTTTGGCATCTCCCTGTCTGAATAGTTACTTGCAAAATATCTTTTACTGTGTGCTTTGAGAGCTCGAGGGAGCAGGATAGGATGACAATTTCACACATCCTTTGTATGTTAATAATGAAATACTAGGAATTTCATAATATCTGAATATCACCTTATCTGGATATCTTCTATCAGCAGTTAATATTTTCCCCTCCTCAGAAAACTACAAGTCCTAAATAAATACCTGGATCAGAAATCATCCTGTGTCATGACAACTGACCCATATAAAAATATGATTGAAATTCACTTTACACTCCCTTGAGGAGGTAAGAAATTCAGATAATAATTAAATGTCTGTGAATACCTGACTGCTGGCAGATACTAACAATTAAAAATCTGGACTAAGACATTATTAAAAAATATGAAGGTAATACTTCAAAAAACTGCCTGTGCCTACTTCTGAAGCAACTGCATGAATCCAGGTAAAATGTTTTCTCAATAGGAACCAACCATAATTTATCCACTTAAGAATGTAAAGCAAAATATTTTCAAGAGTCATATAGTGATTTTCCAAATCTTTTTTTCCCCAGAAAAATTGTAAAATATAAAACACCTAGGTGAAACATAGTAAAATTCCTAACAAGGAAAGCAACTTGCTCCTTTGCAAAATGTATTAATGTAAGAAGAAGGGTTCAATTTTCTTTGCTTTCCTTGCTTTTTTTCTGTACTATGAAGTACAGCTACAGAATTCTGGTGCTTAGGTGACCACAAAGGGGATGGAAGATCTCTATATACAAGGCAGCACATGGAGAAGAGCAGGGGCAACAGCAGAAGTTGCCCAGGGGAAGGTTCCATCTCAATATGAGAAAGAATTTTTTTACTGTGTGAACAATCATTGACTGGAGCACCCACCCCAGGTGTGTGGTAGAGACCCTGTCACTGGAGGTTTTTAGGATGCATTTGGACAGGGCAATAGATAAATGCCCTCTAGGCTTCCCTCCCATGGAAGGCTGGATCAGCTGAAAGCCAAGATTCCTTCTAGCCTGACCTGTTCTATGGTTTTATAGTTCTACTAACTCAGAGGAAAGTAAGCCACAGCAGTGTGCCTACTGAGGCTAAGGATGCTAAAATACATTTTTCATTTGAAACAAAGTCTAATAAACAAGGCATAATGTGACTTTCTCCTAGTGAGCAAAATTCTATCAATCAAGCATGTTTGATCCTCTCTGCTCACTGAATTTAGGAAAATAAAAAGATGAGGATCAGATGAGCAACTGTTGAGAAAGAAATTAGTAACAGCAAGACATGAGCATAGAATCTCACTTTGATGCAGGTAATACATTTTCATTGAAATAAAAGCTGCTTAAATACATGTGTTTCTATTCTCAGAAGAAAGAACAGTCAACACAGAAAGTTAATTCCAGCATGATAATTTACTTCCAGGGAATAATGGAATTATTTGATTTCTAGTGAAGAGATATAATTAATTTTTCAAGAACTTTTCCTGGATATAAATCATGTTTTGTAGCTTACTGATAGTCTGATCACTAAACCTCAGCTTTGGACTTGCCTTCACATGCCTGAAAAACATCTCCATGTTTGTCCCTCTCATCCTTTGGATGTAAAATTATTAGCTCTTGTTCAATGTGCCTAAATCCAAACTCTGTCTCCTTTCTCCTAAGTCCTCCTCCAAAATTTCTTTCTCAGTTATTACATTATAGCAGATACTCCTGTTACCTGCTCACTTCTGCAAGCCAAATCTCACCCGAGGTTCTTACTCCCACCTTCATTTCAGCATCATTGCAAAACAGCTGAACCTGGCTGCTGGTGCTCACCCACTGGCTAATGCTGCTCTCCTCTCCCCACACCTGCAGGATGCTCCCCTGGCTCTCACATCCCATCCTTGCTCTTTCTGTGCACACAGAAATGCAGTTGCAAAAATAACTTTACGCCGTAACTTGACCTTGTTGACCGACCTGCCAAGGTGCAGAGGGTTGGGAAGGAACAGGACACGAAATAAGGCACGTGGTCAAGGTTGCCAGGCTTAGGAAGGACCTGGGCAAGACCCAGAACCAAATCACAGCTTCTGTAGAGGGCACCATGCCCCATTTCCTGCAGCTTTTTCTCAGACACAGAGAAATTTTTACCCAAAATTAAAAGTCCAAGGTCCCTTCTGGCATACCTCACTTCTCTATCCTCTCTCACTGTGGATTAAGATGGTTTCCCTACCTGAGCTTCTCTAACTCAGTTGTTATTATTATTATTATTATATTATTATTATTATTACTAATACTACTATTACTATTTTAAGCAATTTTTTTTTCTTTTACCTACTCAACTTTCCAGCTGTGGGATGCTCTCTTTGTGCCAAGCCACATAGTATTCTCCTAGAAATCCCTGCTTAATTCTTTGTTGTGTCTGGAACTACTCAGAAATGCTTGATGTATTTTTAGACCACCAGTGTGCTAAGATTATTGTCTGATATGCTGACCAATATTGACTTATTTTATCTTAGTATTCTCCAGACTGTCTACATTTCTATATTATCACTTCTCCCATGTTACAATGTCCTTGGGCTAGATCTAAGCTCTTTCCTATCTTTGTTTGTATAGCATTTATCACAGTAGAGTCCTCCTCTGTGGGCAATGTTTTTAAACACTTGGGCCATATAAATAATAATGCTTTATTGCAAATGTTAGCAAAGCATCTCTTTGAATGAAAGCCAGGCATGAAATACAGGCAAGTCATTCCCAGTGATCCAGCTCTGCATGTGAACTTTCCCATTTCAAAAAGGCAACGCTCAGGTGTGGGTTGTAGGCTTGTGATTCTTCAAAGCAGTCTGACTGTGGAGATTTGTACACTTCTTAGTCCTGCTTCTCTTCCAATCTGATGATCATGGAGCAATAGCTGAAAACATTGATAGCACCTAGGAAGCCCAGCTGGGATTGGGTCAAGTGTCAAATAGATACACTGACTGAAATCTTGATATCTGCAAGTCAAAAAAATTATCTTTGAGTACATAAAGGCAAGACTTCACAGAGTGAAATTCAAGCCAGCAGTCATGAAACACTGCAGAAGAGAGTGGATGAATTGGTAAAAGGTGTGACTGAGAAAAGATTATATCAGCTACCCCTTTTTTAATTTAGAAAAAAAAATAAACTTACAAATCTCTTATGCCAAGGAGTGTACAGGTTTTATTTGGAGATTAGAGATTTGAGTTGGGATGATGGAGGAAAATAGTTTTAAGTGAATATGTTTTAAAACTTTGCAAAGTTGACTGAAACCAAAATCGCACTTTCCAAATGCAAAGGGCCTTGGATGCCTAATGCCCATGCATTTCCAAGGGCATCTTGGAGAGTTTGAAGCATAGGCACACTTGAAAATCTTTTTTGGTCCCTTTGTAAAAATTTGGCACTTTTCTAGACAGCTCTCATTGAAAATCACTATTACACTATTGCTTTGGAAAAGCCCTCACTAAATTACTTTATACCCTGAAAGAGAGGGGAAAAAACCAACACAGAGGATGACTGCCAGGATTATTTTTCCCATCCATTTAGAGAAAAGTGTCACTGGTCACAAAAAGATCTATCCAAGAACTGCCAAAGAGTGAGTCCAGCACCAGCACTGACCAGGACTGCATGTTTGTTCTGCATGAAGTATTAATCTGGAAAGCAGATACTGGTGTTCTTGCTCTTGGATGGGACACAGGTCTCCTTCTGGCCATGTTAAGACACTGTATTAATTTGATGACCACACACTCAGTTCACCTCACCTTTCCTTTTGGCATAAAATAGATGCACATTACAACCCAGGAGTGCAGGAATGAGACATGTTTGCTATCAAAGGTAGTTTCATACTCTCCCATGCAATTACTGTCTTGGTGCTTTCTGCTCATTTTATACTATAGTTTAAAATAAGACACTAAAATGTTACATGTTTGATTAAGGAGGTGATACAGATTATAAGTGGAAAATCTGATTTGAAGATTTTAAGGATGCATTAACCTTCAGATACTCTGTTGCTGGCTAGATGGAATTCACTCATAAAAATGACAGCAAAACACACTGTCTCACTCTATTATTCATTACTTGATAGAAATTCATTCCTGAATAAAGGCTACCTATAAATTGAAAAAAAAACCACAAAAAAAACAAAACAAAAAAGCACCTAAACTCAATGATGCCTCCTGTTTCAGATTAGGGCCCTGTAGACAAATCTTCAAGAGAAAAAAATGGTGAAAACCTTGCTAAAAGCCCAAGAGGAAGTGTCCTGGCTCCCAGACTGGTGGTCCCATGGACAGTGGAGGCTTGGGGCTCCCGAGCCTGCAGAGCCCCTCGGCGAGCAGCAGGTCCCACCTGGCCACGGGCAGAGGGAACCAGCTCTGCTGGGTCTAGGGACAGGCTGGAGCAATGGCTGCTGCCAGACATGGACCATGGCAGGGCATCCAGGAGGCTGATGGATTTTTGTGACTCTCCCTTGACACTCAAGAGCTCTGAGCACTGAGTTAACTTGTCTGATTTTTAGCATTAAGGGGTTCTTACTGCTATCACTGTTAAAAAAGCTGTTTCTCTCAGTACTGACTGTCAAATCCATGTTGCAGGCTCCTATTTCCAGACATGTCAGAAGGCAAAGCCCTACTTTGCCAGCCCATGGAGAATGGTAACCATACTCCAATGGACACAGCTTTCTCTTTATTACAGGCAGCAACTCCTAGTGATAAAAAGAAAAGGAACATGACTACATTTCCTCTACCTGGCCTTTCTGAGGTGAGCAGGCACTGTTTTAACTGGCAGCCATGCCAACCCCTCCTTTTCCTTTTCCAGCAGCCTCAGATTCTAGGCAGAGCTCAGGCACAGAACAGCCAAAATCTGTGTCCACAGGTACAAACATAAACCCAGCCTAAGCACCAAGATGGCATTACTGCATTCTGAACTGCCTTGGCTCCTCGCCCTTGTGTCTGCAGAAGGTCTGACATGTAAGTGTGTGTGTGTGTGTGTGTGTGTCTGTGTGTGAACAGCAAAGCTAAAGGTACTCCTGGGGTTGCCAGGGCTCTAATTTATCACTTTTCCCTGAGCAGCAGCGAATAACGCTGATAAACCACTCACAGCTGGGCTGTGGATGTACCTGGAATGGGAGGGTTCCTCTCACTCTGGTAAATCCAAGCCATGCTTCAATTACATTTCTGCTTTACTAGAGGAAATATAATAAGGTGTAAACACATGAGCAGACTTGAGCCTGAAGCATTGACCTGACAGAGACCTCAGCTGGAGCTGGACTATGCCCAATGACAGCTGGATATTTCTTTTTTGTTTATACCTGCTTTTTATCTTGTTTGTTACTTGGCTTTTGCACAGCTGAATTATTTCCACTTTTTATCCTCTGGAGAAACATCCATTGACTGCAGTAAGATCTTGCTTAAAGGAAGATGGTGCTGAGCAGAAATTACAGCTGCTGTGGGGACAGAGTATGCTGCTATGCCCAGCTGCTGGCTGAAGCCAAGGTATTTCAGTACAGGTTTCTGTTTTTAGGGCAGTAGAAATCTCTGATTATCAGACACCTGGGAGGGCTGGGTTCATTGTGTCTTCCCAAGAGAAGGGGAAGGGGTGTGGTAAGGTCTTGCTGCTGCCTGTAACCCTCTAATGAGAGATTACAGACACGACTGAGCCAGGCTCAGCTTGGTGGTGGGATGAGAAACAAGGAGCACAAGCTGCAGCAGGAGAAATTCTGATTGGGCAGGAAGAAGCATTTTGCACCACAAGGGTTGCCAGACACTACCCAGATAGTTTGCTTTGATCTTCGCCACAGACACTGTCAAAACATGACAGGACAAGCCTGCCAGTGATCTAGGTTTTATCATTATGAACAGAGGGTTGGACTACCCAGCCTTAAAATCCTTCGCAGCATGAACAACCCTGTGAATCTCTCCTTAGAATTCTAGATACAAGAGATAAGAAGATCACTTTCCAATAAAGCTGCACAGGCACAGATACAGCTGGGTGAGCATCCAAGATAGCACTGAGGGAATTTTTATGCAGGCAAATGCTTTTTTAACTTGGCAGGTAGTTTCTCAAGATGCCCTCTCAGTGACATATCTGTCACAATCACTTCTGACTTGCAAAAGCCTTTTGCCATCAGGTACTGCTGGGAGCCAGGAGACCTGGGATACAACCTGGGATGCATGCTCTATCAGGTTGTATAAACACGCCTTGAACCACCCCACATCCCCCGTCTCAGGGAAAACATACAGTAATTGGAGGCTAAACCTTTCCCTGGAAGGCAAACTACAACAAGTTTGATTTGGGCATGGAAAACGCACAAGGATTACTGCACCTCAAATCTGTGAGTGACATGTATGTGGTTTGTGAGTCTGGGGACAACATTCATACCTTCTTACATCCCCCTATTCAGAGATGGTCAGTGTCTGGGCCTAGATTCAGTGGAAAGTTAATTAAAAAAATAAAAACGTTGTATTTTATATTTTACAACTTGGTGAGAATTTTACAGCCACAGATTTTTAAGCTAGACATTTTAGGTGGTTTAATTATAAAAAATAATATACGTAATATACATAACACTGTCAAGCATCTACAGGTGAGGACTGTGGCTGTAGATACAGCAGGGTAAGTAGCTTGAAAAGTCATTCTTGCTCTCACAAAGCTGAACACTTGACTGGGGCCAGAATATGATATAAAGAATAACTGGATTCATCTATTCTTGAAAACAGATATAAATCTTTTATTGGAAATGCACTAAAAAAGTGGAATTAAGCAGAGTTCTGGACATTTTCATACTTAATTATAATGTTCATCTCAAAAATTTCCATTTGCTTCTCCCCATTTGTATGCTTCCTTTTTTTGACAAAATGTCTGAACATCAAACTGTAGGTGACTTGCTGGGATCTGACATCTCAAAGGAATCCCCAGTCAGTGGACTGCTAGGCCAGCCTAACTAAAAACTATGATTTTTAATTTCTTCAGGCTAAAGATAAAAACAAACTGATCCCTTGAAAAGTTTATTTAATCATTTCTCTGGGAGGGTAGGGAGGCTCAGTGGGACTTCCCTTCCAGCAGGTGCAAGGTTAGGGGAGCAATATGTGTAGGCAATCCTAGAAAGCAGCGCAGAGAGGGGGCACATCTGGAATGGTGGATTTGGAAGGGAGAGCGGGGAGTCTGCCATGGGGGGCCAAATGTCACCCTGCAGCTCCAGTTGTGCATGGTGGACATTGTTGAACCTGCATATCTCTATTGGACTTATCCAGCACCTGAAAAAACTGCAAAGCATGATTTCAGTGGCACATGATGCTTAACATCTGAATATGGTGCATGTGGTGCTGTGGAATTTCATGGGAACACAAATTCCTCATGACCAAACCCGTGAGCTACACCACACCATGGGGCACCAGTGTGAATCCTACAGCACCCTGGAATAAAACACTTCTGCAAACAGCATCACTGTTACACAAAATCAGGTTTGCATGTTTTAACCACTTTTATTTCTGTCAGTGAGGGGAAAAAATATCAGATGAGGTGACAACATCCACCAGATTGTGACTCTCTTCTCTTCACGGGTCTTGGGAAAAAATAAACACAACAAAACAAAATAGAGATTTCAGGCAGAAGGGCTTTCTCATCAACCAAAGTAATTTCTCCTACAATGTGCTTTCCATGTTACAGATTTTATACTCCAGACATCTTTGCAACAGTAGGAAAACAGGTGACAAACTTAATATGCTTTAGGAAGTTGAAGAATTAATGACTCCATGATTTTATATGTTTGGGTGTTTTTAATTTTAAGTCAATCCTCTTAGGAAATTTTTGGATTCAGGATTTTGCACTTTATTTTGAACAGATCATACAAAGTAGTCTTGAGACGGCACACTAACCTGGCACTGCAGTAATGGGCTTAAGGTGAGGCTCAGGAAGAACATGAAGGATGCATATAACATGAGCTCATATGGTCTAAGCCTCTAAAGGTTTATTAGATGCAGAAATAACTTTGCAAACCCAGGAGGAGTGTCTGCAGATGAATACATCAGTATTGTGTACCAGACAGTGTACTGGGTAATTTGAAAGTCACAACTGCTTTCTGAAATTCTGTGTTCAAAATTTACACGTCATTAATATTTATACTGGAGTCTGATAAGACCTGCAAATATTTAGTGTTTAACTAGGAAATATTTTAATTAAGGAAATGCGCTTTTAAGGGCTATTTTGAGTTCACCTGGCAAAGACTGGACAAAGCTTGATGTTTCTAATTATTCAGGCTGACTAAGCACACTGAAGAGTGTGCTCAAATACACACAGAAGGTGCTGTATGACCCCAGCTGACTGCTCATAGAGACCACAGTAGATGAATGTCACTCAAAAATTACATCTGAAATCTTCTTCATGCTCAGACTTTGCATTTAGTCATTGTATCAATGTCCCAGTATCAACTATGCCAGAACCTTTTGCATGGCATCAGCTCATCAGGGAAGATCCATAACATTGCTTTGCAAGGTCAGGCCTACCCAAGGAGCTGTTTCTAAGAACAACCTCAAATCCATCATTGTTGTTATCATTGACAGGTCGCTGACAGCCCTCAATGTCACAGCTATCAAGATAAGGGTCAGCACCCACATTTCCTGTCAAGGGACTCCTCCTAATGCCTAATAATCAGCACAGCTCTTTCTGGGCTAGCAAATAAGAGCAGACATAGAAAATGGGCTTGTGGGAATGACTGAGAATGAGGAATGCTTTGACCTTTGTTGTTGGAGAAATCTGGAAGGCAGGAGACACATGTGAATGGATTTGTATGTGTCTAATTGTAGACCACAGGACACACATCTTCCCTTCACCTCTCACAGAATGCTGCCCAGGGAAGCTGTGGATGCTCCATCCCTGGCAGTGTTAAAGGCCAGGTTGGTTGGGACATGGAGCAGCCTGGGATAGAGGGAAGTGATCCTGCCCATGGCAGAAGGGTTGGAATGATGTGATCCCTTCCAACCCAAATCATTCCATGATATTATGAAAACACCCAGATCTGTAAGTCAGGTCCAGAAGGACACAAAAGCAGTGGATTACTATTTAATTTTCCAATCCTTGGTTAAAGTAATAGAGATTACAGCATATATCTATTCTGTGGATCTTGTCTGTATCTTCTCAGATATATTGAATGTATGTTAGAAAGCACATTTGAAAAGACAAATGTACTTATTTCTTCCAGTTAATTTCCTTAGTAACCATGTACCTAAAATTAAATTTACTGGGCTCTCTTAGGAAACTTATCCCTTTTCTTCATTTTTAGTTACAGCAAAAAGCCCATAAAGAATGGTACTATCTGCAATTTTCCAAAGAGGCTAAACCAGAAGCTATTAGGGACCTTACAAGATGCCTACTAACTGCAAACCAGCATATTATTTTAGCATTATATCCTACAGCACCTACTTGAAATGTGCTAGAACATCCACTTGCCTAAATAAATTGAGCACAGAATATGAATCTCACGGAGTTCTGCATAGCTTGGACTTTCCTGCTGAAAAAGGAAAGTTAGATGCATGCCATGAAACACAGCACTTCCACAGGTAGGAGCAGCTACTTCAATGAAGTCCTTGTCCCAGGTTAAGTGGTAAAAGTTGCTACTGATTAATATTTAAGGTAAATGCAGATTAGGAGGGTATTTAAATCGGCTATGAGGAATCTGCAATTTTGATATGATGATGGTGAAAATAGCTGTAATAACAATAATAATAATAATGATGATGATGTAATTTAACAGATATTATCATGTCCCTAAACTGATGGCTGAAATGACACATATTTACTTGGAGGTTTTCCCAACCACTCTGTTTTTAAAAGTCAAATGAAAAAGAATAAAATCCCAAACTGTAGTTGAAACAAGGATTCAGGGGCATTATGTTATTAACATGAGAATGACTAATATTATCAGTCAGACAGTGGACATCAGATAGAAGCCATGGCAGGAGTGGTGTGTTGGAAACACAATGTGTTGGCAGTGGTACTGCTGTCACTTATGTTCTTGCCATGTATTACACTTAAAAACTAGGGTACTCACTCTGTGTTTAAAGATAAAGCAAAAGCTTCCAAAGAGTGGCTATTGAATGCTCACAGGCTCAGAAAGTTCAGCCAAATATTTACTGAGAAACATTGCCTGCAACACAGGAGCACAAAGACTGTGAAATAGAGCTCAAAAGTATTTGGGACCCACAGCACACACTGGAGTGAGAGGTAAAAATTTTCTCGTTTTCCATGAGGTTGTAACTGGACTCTTGACCTTCAGTTCCCCAGACAGTGAAGGCAATGAACACTTATAGGATGGAGAATAAAACCAGTCCTCTTGGTTCTGGCCAGTCAAGGAATGCTTATTTTATTAAGTACACTGGAAGAGTAGATTTTGAAACTTTTTTCCATTACTGGGTCCTGAAACACCATTTCATAGAATCCTACATAGGAGGTATGAGCACATTGCACGACCATTTTTTTTCTTCAGGAAACCCTGACCACAGCAAGACACACAAGGACAAAGAAATTGCTCCCAGCCTGCTCCAAATCATAGCCAAGGCAGCACAGCCTGACCTCCTGTTACAGGGGGAAGCAGAGAGAATGCCCTCCTTTCTCCAGAAAAATGAGGGGCAGGAGACTTCCTTCCTTTCAAAAAAAAAAAAAGAAAGAAAAAAAAAGAAGCAGGGGTTGTCCTTCCCACTGAGCAGAGGGTGGCAGGGTGGCAGGTTTTATTTGGAAATCCTTTCTCAGCTGCGCCGCAAGTCCCCCACAGCCCCGTGACTTGTCTGTGCTGCAAGGGAGGTGTCACTGCTCATCAGCAAGGCATTACCTTGCAAATCAAATCCCATTGTAAGCTCTGACACCAAGCTGCATATGTAGTAAAAAGCAGATAAATTATTATCCAAGCTCTGTACATCCCACTGGAAAGCTACTTTTGGGAAAAGCTGTTCTAGTAGAGATCTATATTAAAGATAGGGAAGATAGGAAACTATAAAGAAGACATACAGTTACTTCTTGTTCTGTAAATCACTGCAATAAAATTTAGAGATTGGCAAATGTGCCATATGTGTGTGTGCTAAGAAACTAAGAAACATTTGTTTTTCTGTGTTCTGCACCTTTATATTTTCTAGGTCTGAAACCATCTGAGCACTGTTTGGCTGTGCTAAATCATTACCATGTAGATAAAACAAACAGTTTCTCTTGGAGATTTGACTCTAGCTTTTTAGATGTTTTGTGGCTTTTCCTTCATCTGGAATAAGTTATTTGGGCATAAACAAGAGCTTTTTTGAACCTGCAAAAATATATTGACAAGAATGAACATTCTTACTGGAAAGTGAGTTTATTTAGCTAACATATCAGAAATGGCAAGGATGAGAAAGGAATGTGTGACATATACATAAAGAACTTAGAAATATAATGCATTAATCACTTGAAATGTTGAAGCTATATTTTAGAGGTCATGCCAATATTTTAATGATTTCATTGTGGCTCAAGAGTGGTTCTTAACCAATGTGTTACACAAACTGCAATAGTAAATTCTCCTAATGCCCACTCTCATATTCAGGTGACTTAAACTTTCATTTCCAGGTACCTCAAAAATAATTAGTGTTTATATTCAGCAGCCCTATTTAGAGCGTGCATATTTAATGCATGGAATTGTCTGTGCCCTGTGTCTTCTCTATTATTAACAAGACATTAAGTAAGAGCAGTCAGAGTGCCCACCTAAGAAAGGTGAGATCTGGGGCTCAGCCCCAGCAGAGATAAATATTTAGTGTGCAGTAGTCACATTTAATATTCATGTCTTACTAATTTAATCTGTAAAGGAGTGAGAGGCTATAAACCTCATCTTCCATGTGAGGCTTCCAGCAGCCAGACTCTGGGACCTGTACAGTCCTTTTCTCTGACTCAGACTGGAGGTAAGCTTTTCCACAGCAGCAGATTAGCATTAGCAGGGTAAACCTTGGACTAGATTTTCCTGAATGCCTGCTCACTTGGACTAGAGCTATGTTGACAAACTAGACAGGGACAGGGAGTTGGCTTTCCAAGGACCTTATCCATGCACAATTTGGATCGTGGTAGCAACCCTGTCTTTGGAAAGGTTGGAGAGTGTAGGTGTGAACTCTGGAGCTGTGCTATGCCAAGCTTTAGATAATTTTATTCATCAGTAAAGTTGCAGCCAGGAAACCCTGGTCTCACTTATGGATGAGAGTGAGGTTCTGATCCTGTATGTTATCTTGCAGAGCCCCAGCTGCATCCCCCACATCTTTGGTTGATGCTGTAAAATTTTCATCTCTTAGCTGTGTTTTGTGACCAGGGCTGCATAATGTACAGATTGTCTTGGGTTGCAAAGTCACAGGTCCCTGCAGTAGGGCTGTGAGCCCTGAGAGTTACATCCCTCCTTGTTACTTTTCTTGTTTCATCCAGTTTTCTCATTTATTCCATTTGCTTCTATCTAAGATAAATCCTTCTTGTGGGATACCAGACAAACCCATGGGTTGGGGTGTTTGATTGTGTGGACTTTGGGCATGCAGTGCAGGGCTGAGGACCCTCTGCAGTGCTGGAATAGGCAGTGCCAGGCACTGCAGTGCTGAGCTCTGCCATGTGCTGGATCACGTCTAAGAACTTGCAATGAACACACTGTATCACATAAAACATTTTGAAATATGTGGAGTCATGATGGAGCTGCTTCCTGGTTTTCTTATGAAGAATCAGACTTATGTGAAGCACCACAAAGTCCAGTCTGCATTTGGGGTGTGATACTCACATAAAATTCCTTTCTATTTCTCCTCTTATTCCATCATCTGATGTGTATCATTCCACATGATATCATGATAGTGCAAATATCATTTTGTTAGACCATCCTCTTGGAGGGAGGAACTCTGTAGACCTTAAAGAGAGCAGGTTTGGTCTATCAGCTACGCAGATAACAAAACACAGGCCACGAGGAGAAGGGGAAACCCTTATCTTATTTAAATTTGAGCCAGAGAAATAGTCGCACAGATGCATGCCAAAATTTTGACTGGTGCTTAAAGTTCTGAGTTCATTGGTACAATGGCGTCTGGATGGAGTCTCTGACATCTCATTTTCTTTACATTATGTTGCACTGCACAATCTGTTGTTGTTAAGATAAGACTTCACTGTCTGAGTTGCAGTTTTTTTCAAATAATGATGCAGCTGCAGATGCTGCTGGTATACTAAAAGACCACAGGATCACAAAACCCACTCATACAAATAAACATTATCTAAACACCTATAAAGCCCTCTCAAAGTTGGTAGAAAATTATCTGATAATAGCTGCATTTTGGACAACTAACCAGATAATGCTAAAAAGCTGTCTGGTTGTGTGTGTCATGAAGACTAAAAGTTGAATTTGTTTAGTTAGCACTTCATAAGAGAAACAAAAATCAGAACCAGCATTTTTACAGTGAACTGGCAGTCATCTGGTGTGTACTCAGCATTGTGCAAACCCTGACCTAAAGTTCATGTTATAAAGTTTCCTATTTATAGTGAAAAAGCAGGATTTATAGTTTATTTTTATTTATGATTTATGATTCATAATGTCAAATATTAAAGAAATGAGAGTGTTTCTGAACTCTTAATCTTTTTTAACCATCAGATTGGGAAGTTTTTCTAATACGTGGTATTGACTGATGTTGTTTGCCTATTTGATGATTAACTTCTGAAATCAATTTGGAGCTAACTTACAGCAAACTGGCTTTGAAAGTAGATCAAAGAAGGATTTCAGAATTACTTTATTGTATTTTCTGTCATGCTTGTGCAGTAATCAGAATAAAGAGGATTTCAGAAGATGAGGGTGATTTAAAGGGGATCATTGGTAAGATACTACACAGTGTTTACATCTAACAGAAAGAAATAAGTTGATCTCACATCTCATTTGGATACTGAAGAAAATATATATTTTCGTCATAGATTCTACAGGTTACAATAAAATAGAGACCACATTTCACAGTAAGAAAGTGAGACATCTAATTTATCAGATTTTTTTCTGCTTCTGCAGAGTGGGGGCTAAAACAGTTGTGTTAACTGTAAATAAAGCTGCAGTAGGTACCATTAATGATATTACAAAATCTGAGAAGAGTAGGGGTTTTCCAGATAAAAGTGCCTTTAGAATTATGCATTGGCTGACTTATACAGATTCTTTCCCTAATGCAGTGCTCTCACTGACATGGTAATTTCATTATGCACTGACACATTTAATGAATGTTCCTACTGCACACAGAAACTACTACTTTGATTCTCAGCCCCATGGAGTTGGTTTGAAAACTTCCCTCTGAGTGATTTGAATAATCTTGAAAGAAAGGGGGGTTCATGCCCTGGTGTGCTGAAAAAAGTGACCTGCTGTCGATCTAAACTTTAAGGCATGGACTGTTGCATGCCAGGAGTGTGGTGGAGGGTGATAAACCTGTGTTTGCGTTTCAGATGACACTTCTATATAAAAGGAACACCTATAAATATTTTATGGAGGGTTAATTAGTGTTACCAGCATGTTACAGACATAAATAGATAGATGCATGCACCCCAACAGAAGGCACAGGTAGGGATGAGATACTGTTTTAGACAGCCTGTTCACCTGATGGTCTTGCTCCAGTTGGCTACAGCAATTTATTAAAATGTCTATTAATAATGTAGATAGACGGAAGCTAAATTTATATACTCCAGCTGACTGCAGCATTCCTTAGAGAGATTTGGATCACTTCAGTGTGTGCTGGGAGTAAAAGTCAGGTCACCAAACAGGGGTGCCAGGCATGCTGCTGTAAAAGCAGAGGGCAAGCCCAAATCCTGCTGGAGAAATGGGCTGCAAGAGCCCAGCTCCATGAACATCTCTTGTGCTCTGATGTGTGACAAGGCTCTGCTGGAGCCCTGGTTTCTGGTCTCTGGGCTGGTGCAGCATGATGGCTAATAAAAATTCATGGGCAGTTCATGGAGCTCTGGCTGCAGGGACTTCAGTCAGTCCCTGCATCACTACAGTACAGACATATCCTGCCTTTCCCTAACCCAGGTGAGCTGCAGTGTGATACAACAGGAGAGAGGCTGGATGCACTCACCACCAAACAGCCTCTGACTATCTGCTCCTTTGAGGATAAGAGATGTGGATGTGAGCTGCCCGAGGGTGAGGATGAGCCTGAATCCAGTTTTTCTAGTGTATGCAAAGGCTCTTGTAAAAGGCAAGAAGAGCAAAGTCTTACTCAGTTTTCATTTACTTTGGGTGACATTTTAATTCAGGGCTTAATGTCCTCATCTCTGTGCCTCCACATTAGACAAGACTGGGCTTTCAAAGTGTTTTCAGTCACTTCTTAAAGATGAGCAAGATACAGCCCTCCCTTAGCATGGGGCTGCTCTCTCTATCCTATAGTACCAGTTCAGCAGTAGTGCTGCTCAGCATGAAATCACTTCCTAGTTTAAATCAAATTTTTTTGGTTTCTAGGTGTACTTATTTCCTACATATCACAGGGCAGGACTTTTAGCTATAGGGTAAGTGGGGTGGGTGCGTGTGGGGTAGAGAGGGAAGGGAAATACAGACAGAGGAAAACAGGCTATGGTAGCCTGGATCACTGTCACTCTCCCAGAACACAGCAGCTCCTGATTCTCTGGATTTTCCAACTGAACAGGGAGAAATTGGAAAAAAATCTACTTTTAAATGAATATGACAATTTTACTCTTACACAGCTGTTTTTTTTTTTTTTTTCTGGCTATTGCTAAAAGTGGTTCTGTGATGTCCACCTACATAATTAACCTCTTGCCCATTTCAGTTTTCTTTTGTAAGACTGCATCTGCTGCTGATACATATGGCTAGGACTAATCCATTTAAAATGTTATGTTAATTAGAATTTGCCATTGACCTTTCACTTTCACATAGACTGTGGCTTGAAGGAATCTTTTTCACTTATTACATTATAATTCTGCTCTGTGATGGCTGTGTTGTTCCTTTCAACACACCAGCTGAAAAGTTCTCTCTCCTTTCTGTGGGATATACTTTGGTTCCCTGCTCTAAGGGGACCTCCAATCAATCCTTCATTATTTTCTGAGGATTACAGAGAGGATAAAGACAAGATTTTTTTGAGTCTGTGTTTTCTGTGCTACCCTGTTAGAGGAAAATTCATAGTACAAATCCAAACCAAAAACATGCCTGGCATCACCCGACTCCCTCACTCATCTTTTGTGAGTCTCCCCCTCCTTCTATCACTGGGGCACCTATGTGGCTTAGTGAATGGATTTCTTCTTGGAAAAACCTTAAAGCACCATCTACAGTACAACTTTGGATTTACAACGGAAATTTACAGTGGCAGTTGTTGTAAAAAGCCCAATGACAGTGGAAAAATGCACAGGCTGGGGGAAATAAAGACAAATTTTTAATTGTTGCTATTTCTTTCCTTCAAAAACAAAAAGGAGGTGCCAATATTTCAAAGTGAGAATCAACAGGGTACTTAGCACTCAACACAAAAAACCCACACAGTGTTGAAACACAACAAATTAAAAGGCAGACACTATTCAGAGAAGCAAGTAATTTACTAGGGAATATCTCTGTAAGATATAAATGTAGTTCAAAAAGCAAGAGAGTGCTGCTTAAATAAAGAAGCAGGATTTTTTTTTCTTTCTAATTATTCGATAAAGTGGCAATTGTCACAGGGAGAATCTGGTTTTGGGGAGAAACAGTGAAGGAGGGAAATATATTTTGAGTAATCAGCCAACCAAAATTTGAGATACAGTTGCTAGGATCCAGATTGTGATCTCATCATCAAGAATGTGAGTTAGGAATAAGAACAGTGGTTTACCTAAAGAATCCTGGCGACACTGAAGAATTATTGCAGATTTTTATGCCACCACTACAGTGATCACAAACTGACCACTCATGTTAAAACCTTTAGAAAGAGGGGAGGCTCTCTTCACAATCATAGCAAGAGTCCTGCCCTGCCATACTGGGCTAATTAAGGAAGAGAGCTCTTTGATAAAATTTTCAAACAAGTTTTGTTGAGCTGATGACAGGCAGCACAGAGCTTTTTCTCTAGCAAAGCAATGCCTATTTAGGTTTGCCAGTGTATGCAACCATCCTGAAAGTACAGCCACTTTTGTGTCTTCAAGAACAGTAAGTCACCTGCATCCATCTGATGGTTAGGCAAACTTTAATTACTTTGTGATTATCAAAACACTAGCTATCCTTAAGAGACCTAAAAGGTGCTCTGGGCAGACTGACTACTCAGCAATGGAGCCAGTACAGACAGTCTAGAGGAAATCAGGTAGGAAAACCTACCTTTTAGAGCATATAATTCATATTTCAAGATTCCCTCTGTACTTCGAATTTTACAGAGAATTCTCCTTCAGGTAAGGAGCCATTCTACACATGTTCATTGCTATTCTAATTCATTATTTCATTTCATTTTTAATGGCTAACAAAACAATTTGGCTATCTTATCTGTATTGCTGCTGTAAGCCTTAAGAAACTCCAGTATTATTTCAGCTCACATCGGCAAAATCCTACAGAACTCAACACTTAGCATCTGAAAATTTATGGCAAGTAATTAATTTGTCATGAAATGATACTACTTAAAGAATTCAGAATATCCACATACACAAGATTTCCACAAATGTTTGCATTGTGAGACCTTACATTTCCATATTTGCTTGTACTAATACTTTGTGTCAAATAAATTTGCTTGTTCAGTCTTTTATTTTATGTAAATCTCAGTGTGTATTATGTAACTGCTTATTAAAAATACAGGTGTGAATAAAGTGGTTTAAGGTGTCTTCTGTTTTGATCCCATGAAGTTAAATTAGAGACTTCATAACATTTGCAAAGGTATCTAGAGGGCTTAGGAATTTACACCTCAATTATTTAAGAAAAAAGATATTTGGACCTTTGCTATGCATTCTGCACCCTGTGACATTCACATAGGCACTTTGAAATTTTACCTTATGTCATTCTAACCCAGGTTTTGGTGAAAGATTTGTGTGGTATTTGTAGTCCACTGAAACAGGTGTCTAGGACATGATTAAAATAATGCCAAACATACTGAAAAACCGTGAAGGGCAGAGTATTCAGAAAGTGGAAAATCAAAGAAGGATTTCCCAGGGTGGGATTTTCTCCCACAAAATGGTCTGTGAGTGGAGCAGCAGGACCTTCACTGTGTCAGCCCAGCAGCACCACCTTGTGTGTGTGTGCTCACGTTACTCCTGTGTTACCTGCAAGGACCTAGGGAAGTTTGCAAGTTCTGGTGCACATCCTGCTGGAGCAGCATATTACATCTTGCATTAAAAAAAAAAAAAAATCAGATATATGTCAGTCCTAGAGGAACTAAAATACTTCTTAGAGCCAATAATCCTTATGTGCACACAGTATGGATATGTGCATGTTTCATTCCACCTCCAGGACTGTATTAGGGATATTTTCACAGGGTAGCATGTGCAGAATTCTGTTATATTCTTACAATGGAAGTTGAAACTATATCAGTCTGTTGTCTTTATAAGGTAAGTTTGATCCATAAATAATTTGTGAGCTACTGTATGAAATGTGTTCCAGATTGCAGCACAGCTGGAACAATTCCATACTCCATGAGTACAGAACTGGGTGTCCATGAAGGCTGGAAGATGTTTCTAGATCATGATATAAAACTGTGCTCTTTTTTCTGTTTTCAGTAGTTTCAGACTTGTCTAGTCCAGCTTACACTCAGTACCTTTAGAGCTGTATTAAGGATGCCATCTGCAGACTGAAGACATACTTTAAAGCCCTGTAACAGCTCTGTTTTCAGAAACAATCAATCTGAAAATAGAAAAGCCTAATGTGGACAAGGCTGAGAATGCAGAATGTGATGAGAACTCACACACATTCATACTGAGAAACGTCTTTGTTTCTATTTCTGTAACATGAAATTTGTCTGGTTAATATGTGCTCAGTTTGTGTTTTCCCCCTCAAGAGGATTCCACAATCAAGATTTTGACTTGACAGGGACATCCCTGAGTCATCTAAAAATAGCAAGAGAGATAACATATTCCTGAGCTTGCATCTAGGGTTTATACCTTACTCTGTAAAAGCTCTTCCTTGCTTTGAAGGACAGTAAGGTAGCAAGGATGCTTAATGTAAGTTGTCTGAAATATTTTGCCAAATATAAATATATACCTTGTAAATGTTGCACCACTTCACTTTGGCACCCAGTACTACTAGTTCTGAACATGCTCTGCATGTCAGCCTTTGTTGCTTGGGGCAGAAGAAACTCAGTAAGAAAAAATTGCTGAAACTGTGTTATGAATCACAAAAGTAGAAAAGTAAGCCCTGCTCCTTACAAATCCTCTCTGCAGAAAAACAATATAACTAGAAGAGTACATATGCAAAAATGTGGTCTTAAAGAATCAAATAGCCAATGAGGGGTTTATTTTCTACCGTGATCTAGTTCTCTATACATCTAGGTAACATACTACTGGTTTCATTACACTCATCTGCCAAATTTTTGACAGTGCTGCCTGCTGCTAAAGCAGTATTTGCTGTTGGATAACACTCTCTGTTTCTTCAGGTTCAGACTAGAAATAGACAATACCTTCCTGCTTGACAGTATCATTCAGATAGTCTACAGAAACAATTCTGTATTTCTGCAGTGATTTCACACGGCAAGTCCAGAGCTCACAGCTCTCAAGGGAATTAAGTTACACAAAAACTGCTTTGTGGCAGTAAATTCCGTTCCTCCTTCACACATGTGGAAACAGAGGTCTTGGAGAGACCATCAGAGCACCCAGACCAGAAGGTAGGTTCTGTTGCTCCCAGCGCTGCCTGGCAATAATTCTTGATTGATATCTGTAAGAAAGTTTTGAGACAAAGTTTTGAGACTTTATTGTTTTCACAAACATTTACCACTGTATTCAAATGTTTTTATGGAGTGCTAGTGATCAGCCCTTGCTGAGCTGGCTGGCAAATGACTGTGCCAGGTTGTGCTCTCACCCCTGCTGTGACTGCAGATGAACACATCTGAGCCAGCTCCAGCGTCCTGGAGTGGTGGTGGGCAGGAAACTGATGTGGGAAACACTGAGCACATCCTCAGCACACACTTGGGCAGTTAGACCCTGCTGGTGCCTACACAGCAGGACTGATGGCTTTTGCTGACTGTATCTAGCTAATTATTAGCTCTGGCTGCAATCCTTGTAGTCACAGAGCTGACTGCTGAACAGACACACTTCAGTCAACAGCTCAGCTTTTACCCAGAGAAAGTGGCAGGTTACTAAAGACTCTTCTGTCAGCAAATTTAAGCCAATTAGACCCAGAAACTCTTCCAAGCTGGTCAATTTTGTTTTTCTGTTATTGAATAAACTCTAATAACATTATCATGGCAAGGAAAATACAGCCACTTGCTATTAAAGAAAATGATAATATTAAATCTACATTAGTCACTGGAGTGGTGAACACATGTCTGAAAACAATTATTAGTCCTTTCTTGTGAGAGGCAGGTGGTTACCAGGAATTTACAGAAGACATCTCCTTTCATGTCAGTAGAGCCTCCTATTCTTTTCTAAGCTGCGCTGTTGGCTAAAGCTGAAAATGGGCAGTTGTCAGTGACAGATTTAAATTACTATTCTTTCTGTATTGACTCTGAAGACTTTTGACATGATGGATTAAATCATCAGTGCTGTTCCTCTGTTGAAAAGTAAACTCAATAGCAGGAAGCCTGTGTATCCTTGTTCCTGTGTTACCCACATGAGGCCCAGCTCACACTGTTTACTCCTGCCCATTTCAACATTGAAAATCACACCCTGCTCAGCTGAAGGCATCTCTGCCTTCCTGCAGTCTGCACCATACTTCATATGAGGAAACTGAGCATCCATATCATTAAAAGTTATTCAGAGTCAGCTACAGAAGACACGAGGGCACTCTGGTGTCCACTCTTCCTCTGCATAGCAAGAAGCCTGCCCAGCAAGCACTGCTGCATTCCTTGTGTTTGCTGCCTGTGTTTGCTCCTTGGCTGTGGGAGCACCAACCACCACCTCCCTGCTTGCCTTGGCTTCCACAAGCTGTCAGATTAAAGGCACTCTGACTGCTGGTATATCCCACCGTGCACAAAGAAGCTCAGAAGCGCCCACCCCTGCAAGGTTTTATAGCTACTTTTCAGGCTCCACTTGACTGTTTTACAGCAGGAAATACATAATGCTGTCACAAGTGCTGAGGATTGGCTTTGGTGAATCAAAGAGTCTGTAAATAACCTATTCTTGAACCCCCAAAACTCCACAGTAGTTGTGATGCTATTGACCAAAATGGGTTTCTGACCCTTATTTCACTGATCCCCTTCTTTCAGGCAGCGTTGCTAATACAGAACCACTTCATTCTGCAACAATTACAATGGTAGGTAAACACTGAAACTATTCCCAAAAGGGGAAGGTCCAGAAGGCAGTAGCTAGTTTGCCTTTGTGAACACAAAATCCCTCCTGACAACCTGGCAGAGTTCTCTTACAACCTGACTAGCTTGATGGACAAGAGGAGAACAGTGGATGTTTATCTTGATTTTAGAAGGCTTTTAACACCGTTTCCCATACCATTCTTATGGTGGAAATGAATGAAGTAGAGACTAGACTCAGGTTTCTGATCAGCAGCGCTAAGTGCAAGCAGTGACCAGTCACTACTGGCGCCTCTCAGGGGTCAACATTGGGAAAAATACTGTTTAGTAACTTCATTAATGACCTGAAGGGACGGAGTGCATCTCACAGAGTTTGCAAATGTTGCAAAACTGGGAGTAATGACCACTGCAGCAGATTCAGCCTTGACAGGCTGGAATGCTGGCCAGTGAGGAATCTCCTGAAGTTCAACAAAAACAAATGGCAGAAACTACCCCAGGCACCAGAACATGCTGGGGGCTGATCAGTTGCAGTGCAACTTTCCAGAGAATGGATTTGGGGAACTGGTGGAGGGTAGTTGACCATAAGCCAGCAATGTACAAGTGCAATAATTTTACTGTAAAGAGTTACACAACCCAGGAATCTTCCTGGTCTCTGCTTAATTTGTCAGAAGAGAGGTAGTCCACTATTCTAAACATGCCATGTCTCATGAAATATTTTTTATGCTCATGGTTGACCGTTTGCTTGAAGTGCTCTCGAGTAAGACAGTTATAGAGAAGAGTGTATTACTTTTTAATAAAAAGGTCAGTGATTTCTAAAAACAAAAACAAATGCACAACAACAAATGCAGTTTTGCCAAGGGACTTTCTTCCTTCACTGATAATATTTCTTCTTTGGAGTATTTTGGAAAATCTGTTCTTTTGTGAATAAGGGAAAATCCTAAGTTGCTTCCCAAACAATCCTTTTTCTATGAGACACTTCAAGATATATATAGACCACATCTTAAACTTTTTCAGTTCTCAAATTTCTCTTTCTCTCCTCCACTAACTTTTCTATGGCAAATTAGGAATAAGCTTCCTTTGTCATTTCAGAAAAAAAAAAATCTGCTGCTTGGTGTGCTCTTACAGAAGTGTAATGAATTTAGAAAGACACTCTCCCAGCAACATCAAAAGGTTGCTGAATCCTGCTTATATGTATGGATGTAAGAAGCTGCACATCCAATTCACATCTGCACCAAGACAGACCTGAGCTAAATAAGTGCTCACAGTGAGGGAGCACAGTCCTGGAGGCAGAGCTGTGAATTGCTCTGTTTCTGCAGATTATGCAAGACAACTGTGTCAGTCATACACAGTGGTGGATGGAGGAAGGGTAAGCCTAGAGGAAGACCAGAAAGATCTATGAGCTGCCATCAGGACACTATTTGCCCACAGTCCTTTGGGTTTTTTTCTCTGAATTGAGCTTAGGGACAAAACACAAGATACCATGGGCTAAATTAGTGGTCCTTGTGGCTAATTGCACCCACAAAGCACAAACCCAGTACTGCTTTGGTAGAGCAAGGCAAAGGGGCAGTCTGAACAGAGGGTCTATGGATGATCAATCCTTTTTGTGTGAGTCTCCATTAGTCTCATACCTAACTTCCTGTGATACCCTGGAACACCTTTGGTGCCTTTGGATATCTAGATCAGGCAGCTGTGTTGATTGCTGGATGTGGACCATGAGAGGAGTCAAGAGACAAACAAGACGTGGTGCCATGTGAGATGTCTGAGACGCCTGCATGGGCTGGCTGGTTTGTGCCTGCTCCCTAGAAGGGCAGGAGTAGCTCACCTGGGGTTCTCTAGGGTTTCTCAAACACACACATGGACAGCTGGATCCTACTCCCAGTATTTTTTTCAGACATAGAAAGTGCTATTGGCAATCATACAGCTGGTTGCAAAATGAAATTTACCTTTCTTTTTTCTCTACTGTAATACATCTTCAGCTAGTGCTGTGTGTACAGGTAATATTTGCATGAGCATGTGTCATCTTCCAGGGCATCTGCAAAATCTTTGCTTTGGCTCTCCTGTTACTAACTGGTAGCTTTTTTTATTCCCCAGCAGCTGGCTGGGGACCTTTTGGGAGAGAGAAGAGGGAGCAGAGGGCAGAGCAAAGTTGTGTGTTTATGGTATAAATTGCTATAAATTGCTGGATGAAACAACACTTTGTAACTGCAGAAAGGCCTGCTGTTCACTCACAAGTGCCTCATGACAGAGCACATGGATAATGAGTGACCCTATGCTGCCAGCCACTCAAATGGCAACAGGGATTTGGCATGGAAAGAAAGGAATTTGAAAAATAATTATAAAAGTTTCCCCCATAAAAGGCAATTTGGGGGGCACAGAGATGCAGAACTTTTCTCTGACAGGCAGAGTGCTCCTCAGCCTCCCCTGACACACTTTGGTTCAGTCAAGCCATTCTCCTCCAAGTGTTAGGGATTTACTTGTTTCTCTTTTTTTGTCAGTTTCACATATTTGGAGAAGACACAGGCAAGTGAGGTGCTGTTTTGTGGAGTTGGCAAAAAGTCCCAAAAAGTAGCATTTCAATGTCCAAACTGTGACTGTAGAAATCATTGACCTCATGTCTTACTTCTTCCCTTCTAGCCAACTTTACTTCATCTGAAATACAGGATTTGCTACCTGTCCTTTTCATTTTCAGGTTCTTTTGTCCTAACCTAAGGAAATAAGAACACCAGATGCCTTTTAGTCTCCTTTCATAGCATCTAAAGTTACATTTAAAGAAAAAGACCCTATATTGTATCAAAAATGCTGTAATGATAATATTTTAATCTAGAAAATTGCCATCAGTGGAAACTTGCTCTGTGCTTTGCATCACCAAATGCAAAATGTCATTAAACACTTTTCCTTATTCTTTGATTTTTTAAAACAAAATCTTGATTTGAATTCGGATTCATTTTCCATTGACATTTCAAAGTGGAAGATGAACAGCAGTTTCGGTACTACAACTATCATTTACTTTGGATGCTTTTACAGATTCTTTGTATCAGAAACTTGGTTTACAGAAAATGCTTCAGGGCTTTACATTTGCTGTGCAGTCTTCTTGCCTGTGCAAGAGTTCCTGATACCCATAAGATTCCTCACAGGGCAGAAATTCCTCACAGGGCATTCACAGTGCGCATTTCCACTGCTTGGAAAATCAGTGGCAGACACAGGGCTTGCTCTTTGCCATAAGAAGAGTAAGATTTTGTTTGTTTCTTCTTTTTTTGAAATTCAGATCATGGTTTGTATTGTTTCAAACCCTTCATTTAAGCTGTACTCAAATGCTCAGGACAAAAAACTTTTTCACAAGTCAAATGAAAATATTTTTCTCTGGGGACTGTGCTCAAGTTATGGTAGAACTGAGGAAGAAAATGTATTGATATTTAACTTCTGGAGCCATTCAATGTTATTGCTGACCTTATCTCTCACAGATTTGTGCTGTGCAAAACACCGGTGACAACTTTTGTTCTTTGTTGGCATAAAAAAATGCTGCAAAGGTTTTTTACTCCCCTGTCATTTGTCATCTCTTGCCTCCTTTCCACCCCCTGAAATCCATCCTTTCCCTATCTGTCCAAACCTGTAACATACTTATTCATCTCCTTTCTCAAGGGCACTAGATTTTCAAATCAGCCTTCTCTTGCCTTCCTCTAGACCTGGATAAAAATGAATAGCTTAATTTAATGGAAAAAAAAAATCTCTGCTTTCATTTCTTTCCCCATTTGAATGAATAAGATATGTACAGCTGAAAAAAGCATAGAAAGGCAGGTCAGGCAGGCAAGAGCCCTGCTACAGCATACCCACCCTCTCAGGAAAAGCTCAATGCTCATCCCATAATAACAGAGTCGCTGGTTTCCTGGAAAGTGGCTGGAATTCTGGTTTTTGTGTATGACTACCATTCTTTGTCTTCTAATGTGTCAGTCTTTCCAAACTGGATGGAGAAGCCCAAGTTAAAAGGATGAATATAGGCCACACATTAGACAGATGGTTTGGGAAAGAGGCCAGTCTGTTGTGTATTTGAGCAGTGCCTGACAACTTATTTAAGTCCTGTGCAAGAGTGGAGGGAGGTTTGTAAGTGCTGTGTTAGCACAGATGACAGGAATACACACAAGAGCTGACATAAACATACCACATTTAGGTTTTGAGATCTCTTCTGGGGTATATATGGCACAGTGTCTCAAAAGAAATATTCATCTGTGACAATTTCAGAATCTTTTACATGACTGAAACGTGAGATGATCATCCTAACCTCTCATTACATGCTCTTCTTTCCACACCCATGAGCATATTTTACTCCTCACATATGTCTAAATCACACTACTTTGAATAGATTTACAATTCATGTGTGGGGTGATGTATATACACAAACAATGTAACCTTCCCTTTCAATATGAAATTTTAAAACAGGTGGCTTATACTGGAAGTTCAAACATGTTTTTAGTATACTGATCTGCACAAGGACTTCTCCTTAAAGAAGATGAGCTGGTGATTTAGATTTATTTTCACATCTATCAGGTACATTTTGTTAAGGTCTCTTCAGAAATCCTCTGCAAATGCAGCTGCTTTTTCTAAGATAAAATATAACAACTAATTGGATGTCTATAAAAAAGTCTTCTAATAGAGCTGAAACCACAGTGACATGAACCCTGCCTATAAGTAATTAATTGCAAAATAACATGGCAATGGCCCTTTCCAAGACTGTCTGCCTGTAAGTGCTTAAACAAGGGAGATCTGCAACTAATTTTTTCCTGCTCCTGTAAATCAGCAGTTCCTTCACCTCAAGACCAGAGTACACTTTTATTTCTACGCTAAGTTAGAGTTAAAATGCTTTAATAAGGTTGTTGGAAAGAGTCCTACTGACTCAAATGGATTTGGGGTCGTCTCTTGACCCTGGACCAACAAAGCATTTCTAGAAGACTTTTTAGATGTTCAGATATATATTGCTCTTTTAGGTTTCCAAAGGCTATTCTATAATTCATATTTATTTCTGCTATGGTACTACCTCAGAGTTCCTGTAAAGATACAGGTTGTGACTGATGAAGACTGTATGTACAGAACAAAAAGCCCTCACTGAATTGAAATCAAAGGCCAAGAACATATCCCACTAAAGGACCCCACTGACAACTGAATTCCTTACTCTGTCACATTTTATTTTGCCCAAGCACCAAAAGGATCTTGTTTCAGTCTGTATGTACAAGAAGACTCCCTTGGACTTTGGAACATTGTTCTTAGATAACACCTGCAAATTTGTGACAATTCTTCTGTATTTCCATACACCATCAACCAAACTCATTCGTGACAATTCTTCTGTATTTCCATACACCATCAACCAAACTCATTTGTGACAATTCTTCTGTATTTCCATACACCATCAACCAAACTCACTACAATGGCTGCCTCCCCATGGTGTGATAGTGATGGGTTTCATTAAAAATCAACCAAAGAAAATTTAAAATTTATGTGTTCAAGTTAACTATCCACAAAAAGGAAAAAAAACAGAAGAGATCATAGACCTTAAATCTCCCTGTAGTTTGATTAGCCCTAGTAAAGGGTAATTTCATTTTTTTTTTGCCATAGTTCGGTGGCATCAGGCAACACAGAAAAAGGGGGCAGAGCACAAAGACACCTCTGCACAGGTCAAAAAGTAAAATTACTTAGGGAGCAGAGATGTGCCTCACTTGTTTTTGGTGTTAAACTCATACCAGGGAGTCTCAGCCTTGTGCTCAGCCATGACCTGGAAAGCTGAAATCACCCCAAATCCAGAAGTGTGGAAAGATGCACCACAGGTGTGAGACACACCATTCAGTGCATTCATGGGGTGCTTGGTAGTTTATCACATGATTTAGTAGCACAGGTTTACATCCCTCCTGCTGTTGCCATATTGCCTATAAGGCAGTAACTTCCTAAATCACCTCCCACTGAGAGTTTTACACTTCTGTGCTCCCTCCCGGTCAGACTTAGGACAAAACAAAAATGGTGAGATTCCACAAAAGGATATTCTTCAGCTCAGAAATGAAGATGTTTACTATCACATTGATATTTAAGAGTTCTTGACCAACTTCTCCTTCAGGGGTTTGAACATGCACTATGTCACCTCCCCATTTGACTCTGCTAACCCAGCAGTGAGCCTTTTATCAGCCCACTTTATTCACAATTGCTCCATTCTTATGTTCCAGGGGATTTCAAGAATTTTGTATGAAAGTGCTATTAGATCAGACAATGTAAATTGCCCTTCCATTTCTTTTATTCTTCACATGTCCTTTACACTAATCCCACCCTCCAGCTAATGTAGGTTTTTTGAAGGAAGCGCAGGTCACAGAGAACTTGCTCCAGCAGATGGCCAGACTCCAAGGAGACATGGAATACTTGACTGTAATGAGGTATCTGCTACTGAGGGATACTGCACTGGGTGTACAGGTGCATAGGCCAACAATAAATCCCTGGACAATAAAATTAAATGCAGTAACTTTGGCTGGGGAAGTCAGGCATACATCATGCTAAGACCTTGATGTACCCCAATGTTTAAGGCATGTGAGAAATTAGTTTAAAACCCCTCTAGCAGAAGAGGAATTCTACCTGTGTAACTCAGAAACGCTGTATAAAATTTCTGCTGTACTGTGAAACAAATACTAGAGGCCATGTAACTCTGTTATTCTGTGTATAAGGTTCAGTTGCTTCCACATAAGTTTCTGGTGCTATATCAAATGCCCAGGGTTATTCTATGTTATTTCCCAGGTGGTATTCCAGAAACGTCCAAATCTCCTAGAGATTATTTATCAAATTTGTTCCCATGTGGATGTCACAAATATCAATGGACATATAAAATGGTGCTGAAATAATTTAAGACTATCTTCTCATCTTTTGAGATTAGACTGTTGCAGTTATCTAACCACAGGACAGTTTTAAGGACATATGTTCTTCATTGGCATGAAGAAGGAACCACCCTTGTCCCAAACCTTGGCAGCAGTTTCAGTAAGTTTCGCCAGAGCTGGGAGTTTCATGGGGCAAGAGGGTACAAAACCAGAATCATCAGTGCTGCCCAGTCTTCTGATGTGTAAATAAAAGCAAGGTAAAACCCGACTCGAAACAATCCCCCGGGAGTGGAAGGCGAGTCATGCTCTCATTGAGGACTGTGAATTTTAGGCTGTTTCATTCATTTAAGGGCTAATCATGCCTGGTTATACATACATCACATACCCAGGTGAGCACCCAGAAATGCAGTCAGGAAGCTGTTAATGATGAGAAGGTTACATTTAAAGGACAGCCTTATTTCTTTCAATAATAATACTTTTTTTCAGAGGCTGACTTCTTTCACTTTCTTATATTAACTTTTAAGGACAGAGGACCTAATTCTGAGTACATTAAAGGAGGTGTGAATGAGAAATAATTTCACTGAGTTGAATTTTGTTTCACTTACACATCAAAGTCACAATTTTTTCTGAAGGTCTTGCTCTTGAGTTCACATTCAATTGAACACATGTAGACTTTGAAACACAGAGGAGCTGAATAAGCCTTTTAAGCAAATCCAGAAATTACTGAAAGGGTCATTAGATTTTATCAGGGCTCAAAAAATTCTTTTTTTTTATGTGGAGAAATTCTAAATTACAAAAATTAACACAAGATGTTCACAGGGTTCTCTAGTCCCAACATAATGAGTCATAGACTCCAGCAACTTGGCTGATGTGTCTAACTTAACTGCCCCTCATTACTGTGACACCACTATTATATATAATTGTAGCAAGATAGCCAGATTGGCACCAGTATTTGCTACAGATAAGAATTTCAGCTGATCAGTTAGATATGCTTCAAAGAACATAATTGCTGCCCTAGGGTTACTTTAATCTCCACATTTTTGCGTGTATATGAAACATGTCATAACTGTCTTTTCCCTTCTACTGTGTGAAATGTGTAAGTCATTTCAGTTTAGAGTACACTTTACATGTATATGGCACCAGATTTAAATGTTTCTGAAATTCCATAGCATTAAAGGAAACATTTTCCTCAGTCAATTAGTCCTTGAGCTGGATTCTCAGTACCATCACCACTGTTTGCAAAGTAAGTTAGCCTTTTGAGAAGTGGCAGGAGGGAGGCCTGGGCAGTAGCTAACTACTCCTGATATTTTATATCCCCCTGTGAGAGGAATTACACTGCAATTCTAAGTGGTAACCAGATGGGGGGGAGGATAATATAAGAGCAACATGAGTTTGGCAGTTCCTCTAGGGGAAGAGCAACATGGACTAAGATGACTGAAAAGGGGCTGATTCAAGCTTTGTCATCAGGCAAGCAGAATGCTACTTCTTCAAGGGTGAGGGATATATATATTGTTTGATTTTGACCCAGTGCCAAACAGACTCAGGCTCCGAGGTTTTTTTGGGGTTCATACAACAAAAGTTTTCCCCTTGCCTGGATATTACTGAGGGATGCTGTTTGCACACTAAGCAACAACTGCAAAGAGTTACGTGAACAGCCCTGAACGTCATTTCATGCAATAAATAACCTTGTTAATGCCACCTGTGAGCACTGGGCTTTGACTACCAAAGGGCCTGGCTTTCTCCCCTAAAAAAGAAAGATCACACAATCTTTGTGCCCAGGAGGCCACAGCCTACTCACTTGGCTTCTGGCAGAATTACAAAGCCCACTGAATAAAATTGCCACTCTGCCCCTCAATACCAAGCAAGCATTGCATGAAGGCACCCCTTAATGGGACCCTTGGGGGTCTGGCATCAGCTTTCATGTCCTTGTGGGAACAGCTACACAGATTAGACCTTTTTGCCCCTCCATATCCTATTGAAGGGTGAACACAAGCTGCCCTTTTCTACCTGGTGCTTCCTCCACTGAGGATGTCAAAGGAACCAGAAGGAGGAGAAAGCCCTTTCCATCTTTCTTTGTGTCTGCAGCCTACAACATCAATCCAGAACTCAGTACTTTCTGAAAAGCATGCTGGATGACTGTTCTTGTCAGTAGGAGGTTTGCAATCAAGGAACAAAATTGTGTTTGGATAGTAAATC
Organism: Diglossa brunneiventris; assembly: GCA_019023105.1. Classification (NCBI taxonomy): domain Eukaryota; kingdom Metazoa; phylum Chordata; class Aves; order Passeriformes; family Thraupidae; genus Diglossa; species Diglossa brunneiventris. The sequence goes on along the minus strand of CM032352.1, from coordinate 17,671,038 downwards.
AAAGTTTCAGATTTCTTTATTTCTGTCCCATTCCTTTTCAGTAAGTTCCAATTTGGTTTTCAGAGTGCCACCAGCTTAGTGCTATTTGTGTCGTCCTTTCTCTTCTTCCTGTCTTTGCCTGCTTGGTTTGTTTCCTGGTGTCCATCTCTACCTGTGGCAGCTCCCAGACAAAGACCCTGCCCTGATTTTCTTTCCCAATCCAGGTGCTAGAACAGCCCTTGGTTACGTTATGAAGGCTGGTTGTGAAATCTCTTTGTAAGATCCTGCTCCACTTGGTTTTCAGCCCTATCAGAACTTTTTCTAAAAGGGCAGGAACATTTTTCCTTGCTGGAAACTGGAATTCTAGACCATTGCTCTGTGTGCTGGGACCTTCCTCGTTGAAGAGACACCTAATCTCCTTCCATACAGCAACCAAGTTTCAGGTCACAAATATTTCAGGAAAAAACCTCAAACAAAAAAGCAACAGCAATAAGAGCAAAACCCAAACCCAACAGATCTTTGTCAGCTAGCTCAGTATTTGTTCTTATTAGAAAAGAACCTCTCATTGCTCAGCTGAGGTGTAATTCCCTTTTCATACTTGTTTTTATCTATTCAGTGCCCTCCTTTCCATGGCTGGCCCAGAATGTCTTTGCAGCATCGCTGTTCTCTTGTTTTTAGGGTCCTTATGTGTATCTGCATAAGTATTTCAAGAGCATTCACTTCCAGCAAAGACTAGTGGAGTCATTGTCTGCTGCATTACACATCAATAAATGCGGAAAAACCCAGTTTAACATTATTTTGGCTGACCCTTAAAAGTAGACTGCCTCTGCTTTAGATGAGATGAAAAGGGAATTATCTGAAATAAATTACTTGAAGGAAAACGCTTGGAACAGATCAGACCACTTGTGGCAGTTTTCATCCTGAGAGATATCTGTCAGTTGTCTTACAGACAATATGCTATGCTCTTGGAAAGAAAAAAATATTTTGCACTAGGACTCAAGTTACAAGCTCTGAGCTGAAAAAAAACCCCAACTATAGAAGCAAAAGGTGTGAATTAATTGCAGCAAGAAAAGCAGACTACAGAAATAAATACTTTTCTCTACTAGTATGTTAAAAATACAGTAATGGAAGACTTTTGACAAAGTTGTGGAAGAGATTTTGTTTCTATCCTGTGTCTGTGCAGAATTGGCACAATAGGGTTTAACCCATGGTATATACCCAGAGATTGCATCTAGACTCATCTTCTAGGAAGCCCTATAGGACCCTAGTCCTCTGATTTTCCAGGTCAAGGAATTGGTAGAAGTCATTTTAACACTCTTCTGCCCTGTTTGCCAGAGCTGCTTTTTCCTGGAAATATAGGTGCAAGGAGGAGAGGGTTGCAGAACAAAGACAGATGGGATCTGGATGAGCCTGAGCCACATGTCTCTGCATCATGGATTAATATTAATGTACACACAAGCTGTACAGAAATACAGACCTCCACTGCATATAGAGTTAGAAAAGCATGAGTTTCCAAGGCCTGTACTGAATAAGCATTAAATAGTGAAAAATTCAGTAATACAAAAAAAATCTATTCCAGAATTTCAGGAAATACCAATCCATGGAAGAGTACAGAAGGCCAGGCTCGCATTTTTGCAGGGCTTGCAAACTACATTGAGGGATAGGACACAGATAGGACACATGTATTGCTACAGCAACATACCAGTATGCAAGCAAATCCTGTGACCTGTGAGTTTGAATATACAGCTCCTGTAGACTGAAGACAAGCATCTCAGATGGAGATCCTTCTCAGAAGGAGTCTAGAGAACCGTGACTTGGAAGAAACTTCTGTGGCATAGGTACAAAACTCTATTTACAGACTAATCCTCAGTGGTACAATAACATACACAGGGCAGCAGTGGCCTATCTTGTTTTGGACTTGGTACTTTTTAATATTTTGAATAATGGCCTAAAAGACAAAGGATAATATTAAGAATAGGAAGGAAAATTAAATATACAGATGGCAATAATTTGTGAGGGATAGGACATCTGGGGAAGGGCAGGACAGACACCAATTTTGTTCTTTATCTCAGAGTGCCCACACAAGCAGTCCTGCACCACACAGTGCTGTCATCATGTGTGTGTGGAGACCCAGAGGCAGGCTTTATCCAGTCACCAGCTACAGCAGTGGAAGTGGTCAGTGAAGCTGCTGGATGCTGACATGGTCATGGATGCTACAGCCCCTTGTACCCTGGTAAGCCATGGGGATTTGCTAGGCAATGGGCACAGAGACAGTGTGTGCACTTCAGGTCACCACAGAAAAAAACTGGTCACCTAAAAGAGATTTAGCAATGCACAGTGTGCAGGTAAATCACAAACTGAGATGTGCATACAAAGGCTGCTAGCTCAGACATGCCCTGCAAGGGCTTCCACAGCACTCCAGTACATATTTTATTTCCTTTATTGCTTAACTCACTAAGTTGTACTGTGCTTCACTTCAAGAGCAATGGAAAAAAAAGGCTACCTGCATGAGTTCTCTCTTATTTTTTATGTTTCCTGGAAGTGTCTAGAAAGCAATGAAATTAATGCTTTAATATGCATGGAAATTTATGAAAACAACAGGATTTCATTTCCTAATATAATTGCTGAATTGATTTGCGTATGCAGTGAACTGCTCTGATTTTCTTAGTGGCAATAATAAAGCAGTGTCTGCAGTAATTTAGCAGGTGTTCACAGCTATTCCAAGTGTACGTAAAAGGTTACCACTTTGATTTAAAAGGTTCATTCAAACTCTTCTTTCACTTTGCAGAAGTCTAATGGAAGATGAAAGGTTCAAGGTAATGAGAACAAAGCACATTTGAATCCAGGATATAATTTTTTCCCAGAAAGTCTGAGGATTTTTTCATATCTTCAGGACATTCTGATAAGAGTTGCTTTTTTCTTGCCTTTTTTTTCCCCTTAATATCTTACTCTGCCTATCTTGAAAATTAGGTTTACATTTACGGCTCTAATATTTCTTAAGTGTATTCTAGTTAAGTCTTATTTTTGTTCAAGAGAGACAAAATACATTACCTTCAGCATGAAACAGTTGCTATTTCCCATTCTTCCATTCCCATTTTAAAGAATTCTAAATGAAGAGCTATGTCAGATTGATAAATTTAGGTGAATGAAGCCGTTAAGCTCCACATCTCTTGCAAGATTAAGACATACTTTTCTTGCATACTTTATAACAAGAGTCTGAGGGTCTAGTTTATGATAATACAGAGGGTCATACTGAAGGTGAATGAGAGGAGAACTTAGTTACTGACACCTCTCCACAGACTTGTCTGGTGTTTCCCTCTGGGGAACAGTTAAAATCCTTGTGGTGAGAGCTGTGTGAAATGCTTCTGGCAAGCCTCACCTTCCGGTTAAAGATTTCGTGACTTTTTAAAATCTTCACCTGCGGTTTTCAAAGCAGAGAGGGCTCCTCACACAGGTGATAGGCAGGAAATCTTTCAACAGCCTTCTCTCTCATCACCGCACAAACATAAGCTATTTTATCTCTATTTCCATTCCTGCAGGATAGAAAGTGGGAAATACTGTCAGAGAAATGTATGATATGAGTTGGAAACTATAAAAGGAGAAGAGCAATTACCATGAAATCCTCGAAGGTATGAGTTTCTCCAGAAAAGGAAAGATTTTGGTGAAGAACACAGGCAGTTCATAAGATTCCTCAAATTGGTTTCTGGACCTCCTAAAAGCTTATTTTATTACACTGGAAGAGACTCTCAGGCCCAGACCATATTTAGTTTCCTAATGTCTTATTCCTTATGAGCACCTGAATTTCAAAGGAGCCTTTGGAAGGGGCATTTACTCTTTGTGCTGAATTTTTCACATATACCAGATTGGGAGCAGCTAATCCTGCCAGCTTCCACAGGAATGTTGAGCAGTTAGTGGCTTGCATTTCCATGAAGTGCTTTAATATGACAAGGAGAATTATTGCAGGTAGGCAGAGAAAAAACACTGGCATCACTTCAGTCCATCAGCTTCTAAATATGTCCTAGAGATCTTATTGCTGCGTACATTAAAGCTTTAGCAGTAAAATCTCCCTTTGTTTGCTGAGCACAGTACACGTGATAGAGAGGAGAGTTCATGAAGTTCTCTCTTCAAACACACAATTAGTTCTACTGAGTCTCTAATAATTTGCCTTATGAAACCTGCTGGGGGCTTCTCATTTTAAGAGTTCAATTGATTCAGACAAGTTAAAGGGAATCATGTATTTACTTCTGTTCCAAACACATTTATTACTCTTCCATTTTCTTTCTATCAAGGCAGTGCATTGCAGTCCTATTTCATCATTTTACAGGGAATCATCCTGTTCTGCCTTCTGTTCTGCCAGCCTTTCAGGAATAAACAGTGGAGAAGAGGGCTTGCCAGGTGGTGACCATGGAGAGAACCACACAGAGAAACTAATCGGGCACTGTGGTTTTGGTTTGAAAAGGGCACAGATGTGAGATTTCTGGGACAGCACACATGGCAAAATAGCAACATGGGACAAGAGATGGCAATTCAGGACTGGAATAGGATGCCTAAATCCTCCATATGGCAGAGATCTTGGGTAAAACTCAGTTGTTACATAAATAATGGACTTTGAAGGAACTATTTCTGCTGATGGGTGAAATTACTCCTATTGATAGTAGCTGGATCTGGGTATATGGGTTTCATTCACAGCACCCCAGAGTCCCAGATGCCTTCCCTTGGAGTTACAAGCAAGACCACAGAACTTGTGCAGATTCAGAGGCATTGCTGCTGATGGGAAATTTAGTGAAATATTTGCTTCACAACTTGCCTAGATTAACTGCAGGAAAAGAGTGCACACCTGAAAAGACTTTTCAAAGTTGCATGACTACGTTTTTGCATGGACCTTCAGTTCTCAAAATTACCTTGCAATTCTTTTGGTTCACATGGGACTTACAGATTCACAGTTCCTCACATCACATAACACCACATCACATCACTGTTGGCCTCTCTGAGGACAGCAAACACTTCTTCAGTAATGAAGAATATAATTGCAGGAAGAAGAGAGATTTCTGAAACTAGTGGGGTAGCTTACTGTTTTTTCCCCAGGTTTCTTTGCTTTGGAAATGCCATTTAACATAAGGCTGCAAGACCAGACACTGCCTTGAAACTGTCCTGCAGTTTTAGCTTTTAGCAAGGTGAATAGTATGCAGAATCACAGGCTGATTTTCTTTGTGTCTTTAGCTGAGCAGTAGATATGGTCTGTGTTTCTCAAGTTCAGGTCTGGTACACCAGTATGCTGAAACTTTTAAGGTGATGTAGTTTTATAGGCATTTTGAGACTAACACTTTCCCTGCACTTTATTAAATCCTGTGAGGCTACTAAGTCAGTGATATGCTTTATTCCAAGAAATAATATCTTGCAATTGCAATTAATTTGGACATTTTTAATCACCTCCACATTCAGTGGAACTTGGTTCTACTGATCTTCAAATTACGGAAATAGCCTTCATGTGTTTCATTGGTTTGTAAGCCATTTTTGCACCACAAACTTTTGTGTCATCAGGCAGCTTTCTGAAGCATTTCTTATCTTGCCAGAAATACCAGTTTTTGTCTACAACAAAACAGACCTATTGTAGAAAGGATGTATCACTACACTGAAATATAGGGCACAGAGCAAATGATCTTTCTTCTGATATGCCTCTTTATATAACCAGCGTTGTCATGACAACTGCAGAGCAGAGTTGTGTTTTCAGGAGCAGATGCATGACTAAGGGCCTTTGTCTTACTGATGAACGTCTGCAATTCTCAGCTTCTCAGCAACAGAAAACACAAATAACCATCCCACACAATTTGTTCCTACTCACAGAACTTTCTGTGTAAATGGCACATTACTTCTAAACAGGGAAAATTTTTGATTCTGCCAGCACTTTGCACTCGGGAGCCAAAGCAGCTTTGCAGACCATACGTGGGTGATGGGTGCAGGTGTGGGGATTGAGGGAGGAGCAGAGGAGCTGCCCACCACCTTCTCCTTTCTGTAATAAAGCAGATACCCCAAAGCATGGCACTGATGAAGGAACCTACCATTCTCTTATGTTCCTGATGAGTCTACTCCAATTTTTAGGTGATACCTTGCAGTGACAATGTGTATAAAACAATAGGTGTAGTAAGTTAGAGAAACAGAAGCCTGGAAATGTAGGTACTTTCTTCATTTCAAGGAATGAACTTATTCCTAGTGCCCACAAACCTTATGTCTCAGCTGTGTCACTTTAAGGCTGAGGGCAATATACCTTCCTGACTGTCACAGCTGCTTTAATCAATGTTTTATTGATGGCTGTGAGATGATTCCCCCATGAAAAGAAGCACATATGGGAATCAGCATTAGCCAGTTACAGAGAAGGAAACTAAGAGTGGGCTTATGCTGCATTTAACAGAGCTACTGTGATGCCCTGCTTTAGTGGATAGTAGAGTGCTTCAACAAAGGGCTGAGTGAAATTTGGGTTTGTAAGCTCATGAGTTCGTTACAATTCAGATTTATGGTGGATTCACATTAGTAGCCACCACTCTGGCTGGGTCTCACAAATTTGCTTGGACACAGATTCATAAAATGGCTTGGGTTGAAAGAGACCTTAAAGATCATCTCATTCCAACACTCCTGACATCCCAGTCTACATCAGGATGAGCAGCATATACATTGGATACTATTTAAAAAGCTAGACAACACCGGGTCAGAGGCAAAATGGGAAATAGCTGAATATCACTACACACCACCAAGAAAATAATATTAAATACTTCAAAACAGGACCAGTAATCTTTGGGAGCTTTGTCTAGTCTACCACTGATTATGTAAAAAACACAGAAGCATGAAACCATGGACAATGAAGTTGAGTAACTAGTTTTTTCTTTTATTTTGTAATTATTCAGCGGCGGAATGCAACATCCAGCTCTGTCCTCACTGCCAAGAAACTGAGCTGGAAATAGAGGAGTAGCCTTCTATAATATTCACCGTGCAGGCAAGGCAACTTAAACAGACCGAGTGTATTAAGGCCATCTCTTATTACAGGGTTTGTTGACACTGGGTTTCCATCAAAAAGAGCTCTATTATTCTGTGGTGCATTGCCTGTTGTTGTCAAATGCAGTGCTCTCAGTTCCTGTGTTACACAGGCAAAAACATAAGCTCAGAAATTAATACCAGTCAATTATCCCACAAAGCCATTTTCTGTTTCACTGTTTCCTGCTCACATGTACAATATTGCAATGTAACACTAATGATCACTATCCTAGAATCTTTTTGAGTAGAGGTCTAAGAACTTTTAAAACACCTAGCCACTGCTGACCCTCACCTGTCACTGCCTGGGACTTTGCTGTTGTTGTGTTATTTTGAACATTTTGCTGTTTCATATTTCCTTGCTGTTGGTTTGTAGGCAGTAACTGGGAACTTGGGACTGCTGCAAGATATTTCATATGAGTTGATCAACTCAGCTTTTGATCTTCACAAGCATAGGTGCCTGCGTGTTAGTTTCCTTTAACAATCCACAGAGAGAAAATAGGCATCTCTTGCTCTCCACAGACTGTGAAGGGAGCTGAGCTGTGTGTATCTCTGCCAAAGTAGGTATTGTATCTTGTATCAGAATGAGTTCTGCTTCCTTTGAACATTTCTGGCTGGAAAGCATTAGCTTAAATAATTACATGAAGCACAGAGTGGAGTAGTTGTGCTAGGAACCAGAACCTTTCTGGGCTTATTTGGCTATGAGGCCCACACAAGGAGAAATTTCCCTGAAAACTCATAAGGATGACACCTGAAGCACCAAAATCAGGAGCAGAGACACCTCTATTCTAAGCAGAGCGGTAGTTTCCCCCAGTTTACACAGATTTAATGAATCCTGAACTTTGTGTGAACCCTGCAGGTACAAGTGCCAATCACAGCTTAGAGGATCCCATGGCATCTTAGAATACTATATCTGGCAGGATGGAATAGCTTTGAGATAATTTATATTGTCATGTTGACTTATTTACCTGTCATAAACACTGAAAGAAAATATTTATAAGTTTAGATCTCTCCAAAAAACCTCCAGTATCCCTCTTAGAAATGCACACAAACAAAGATGCATATTTCAGATATACTGACTGGGAACACTGCAAAGAAACAAAACATTTGTCCACTTCAGGAAAGTAGCAACACATTTGGAAAGCTCCAGATTAGGGATAGAATGTCAGATGTATTGTCTTAACAAAAAAAAAAGGAATTAATTTACTTTATCCCACCTTTCTGACTGGCCTGCAAGGCCTCTAACAGGACACAAAACGCCAACCACTGTCTGAGGAGCCACCAGATAGATTTTGACTCGGGCAGCAATTTCTTAACAAGTCCTTTGCCTTTTGTACACTTCTCTGAGTTGCTTCCCTTTGTTGATCAACCACCACCACCTTTGATACTTTACTAACATCCTGCTGGGGGAACCACATATCAGACAGATTCCAAATGTGAATGGGTCCAGGTGGCTACAGTCAGACAAAACAGAAGCTTATGGCCACCCTGTGGTGTTGAAATGTAATTAAAAGGGTTCCTCTCCTGCTATCTGCTTTCAGAGTTGCTGTTGGGAGAGCACAGGGCAGGGGACCACGCTGTGCCAGGATGCTGTGATCACTCCTTTGGCTCCACGCTGCTTGAGATGACAGAAGGCAGCAGATCACAAGTCAGCAGGGCACTAAAATGCTCCTGCAACTGTTTCTGTTTGTATTATGTTGTAATAAGGGTAAATGTGGACCCTTTGACCCACCCTGTCACCATGGGAAGGAAATAAAAAGGCAATTTCTCATTCTGGAAATTGTTCTGGTTTGCTTTTACCCCCCACAAATGATAAAATGGTCACACCCTGCTGCCCGGGGGCTGCCTGGGAGAGATATAAAAGTTTCTTCCAAAGAATTGGGTATAATTAGAGATTTTCCTTATTTTATGTAGCTCTTGGATAACAAATATCAAAAGCTATGAGCATGGGATTTCATGTGCAGTTGGAATTGCAGGTATTGCTTGTGCAGTTTGATTCACAGGGAAAAAGACATTCCAGAGTGCCAACACTGCCAACAGGCAATTAACAGGACAAATTATGTATACAGGTTTGAAAGTAGAGCCAGCCATGCTAAAATCTGCTCTTACATGCTTTATTATCTCCTTCCCCTCCCAACCATCTTCTTCTCTTCCTCAATTTTAATAAGAACCCCATTGGCATAGAAACCACTGATGGAAGCACAACTTGGAACAAGACTGGAATTTGTTGTGGGATTTAATGGAAATCTATGGGCTTACACTAAGGAGTGCTTCAAAAAGGACTCAATTCTACCATCTTTCCTCTGACTGAATTGGCTGGAGTTTCCTTGTAAACTTATGAACAAGAACTCGAAAATGCTCTGACACTTTCTGATAAATGACACTGCTGCTTCTCATCAGATGAGCCTTAGGAGGTCAGTTACACATTGGGAGCTCAGTTCAGGAGTGTTTTTCGCCTTAATGGAAAACAGCTGCAGAGGCAAACCTGCCAAAGCTGAGTAGGATATCAGCAAATCTGCACTATATAGGGTAATTACTCACTTCTGGAGGAAGACAACAAATAGAAAACCCCTTCCTTAAATGCCTCCAGGGCCTCAAAGAAAATTATGTAAACTCAAAAGCTGATGACTGGAGACTCCAATACAAACCTCCTCTAGCAAGAGCCCAGTAGGGAAAAGACAAAATGGTTTCTCAGGTGTGAGGCTACGGGGTATGTGAGAATATTTATCTATACCATGGAAATTCATGCCAGGTGTGAACCCTCCCAAGGAGCCCCACACTGAGTGCAGCAGCTCTGTTACTGAAGCATTAACCTCAAGCAGGGAAACAGCAGGAAAGACATGTTTGTTATGTGATCAAGACTTAATCATCTATGGCTGTCACTTGGTGCTCATCTGCCTGTGCCTGTGAAGGTGTTTGTGCCAGCTGCAGCAGTCCTGGAGGAGCCCGGTAGCGGGAGTCACTCCAGTGGGTTTGGCCAGTGTTTCTGGCCAAAGTGAAAGATGTGGAGCTCTGGTGACAGTGGGGAACACCAGCTGGAGCAGCAAACTACACCTGAGAGCAATTCAGAGGCACCGTCTGAGGCCACAGCAGGGTGAAAGAAAATTTGTTGGAACAAGGCCAGAGCAGAGTCGCTAAGCTGATCACAGGCCTGAAACACCTCTCCTACGAAGACAGGCTGAGTTGGGGCTGTTCACCCTGGAGAAGAGAAGGATTTGGGGATATCTTGTAGCACTTTTCAGTACCTAAACAGGCTTACAAGGAGGCTGGAGAGGGACTTTTCAATGGCTAGGACAGGGGCCATTGGCTGTAAACTGAAGGAAGATAGTTTAGATTAGGAAGAAATTCTTTACTATGGGAGGTGGTGAGGCAGGAACAGGTTGCCCAGGGAGATTGTGGAGTCCTCCCCCGGAGCTCTTCAAGACAGGTTGAATGGGGCTCTGAGTAACCTGGTCTAGTGGAAGGCTCTCTGCCCATGACAGGGATGTTAAAATTAGATGATCCCTAATGTCCCTTCCAACCCAAACCATTCTATGATCCAACAATTCTATAAAAAGTCTCTCATCTTCATTTGTTAGAAGAATTTTAAAATTCTCAGTTTGTGAAGCAGACTGTCTTACTCACTAGCTGTCCCTTGGCTGAAGATATATATCAGGACTTTCTTCACTTAAAAGTAATGTCCTGACTCGATGAACATGGTCATGCCATGTGTCATACGAGCATGTACTCCTGTCCTGAGACTGGCAGCTCTCCCAGTGGTGCCTTGCCTGCTGTGAGCAGCTACACAGGGTAAGCCTGGGGGAAGATGAGCCCCTCAACACATCCTGCAGCAGATGTAGAACTCCCTTTGTTCTCAGCTTTGTGTCTCAGGGCTGTTCCACAAGCAACAAAATCCCCTAAACTTAAAGGACTTTACTTACTTTATTCTTCTTTAAACACAGAATAACTGTAACTGGAGAAACAGTCAATAATAAACTCTTCTCGCTGTCTGCCAAGAGAAATATCAATGGGAGCCAATTTTCTTTGCTGTGAAGATTGTTAGTGTCATCCACCCAAACTTGTCATACCAGCAGCAATACCCTAAAAACATTTAGAACTTTTTCTAGTGCTGTAAGAATCACAGTGAACCTACAACAAAAGTCAATTGTACATAATACCTGCCATTGTGACATGTAAGATAGCACTATGGAAAATCACTGCTAGTGCCAAACACTAGCACAAATTCTGACTGGGAACAACTGACTTGTAATTTTAAGGGCTAAAGCCAAAATATTATTCTGCAGTAATTTCTCAGCATAAAACATGAAGTCAAGTCCAGACAATTATGGCTTCAGAACAGGCTGTTTAAAAGTATCCAAAACATAATGCAAAACCACTTACATTTGTTCCAGTGAAAATGGTAACATTTTGCAAATTTGTCTGTAACATCTGGAGTTTTAAATAAGAAAATTCAGATATATCTGTACTTGCAATCTCCTGCTCCATTTGCCTCAGACCTCTTGCAAATTGTTAATAGCCTCCCTTGTCTGGTAACAATATCTCATAACCTGTGTAGTCTGTACTGGCCTATAAGTTCCTCAGTGCAAAAGAACAATGTTCAGAAATATACTGTCTGGAAGCCTGCTTATTTTCATACATTATCTTCCAGCTGTTTCAAATTCATAAGATGTCATCTGAAAGAGAACTCAGTTTGTTTCCTGTGGAACAAATGCCTGTGGACCTATTGCCATGGAATTTGGTCCCATTTCATTTGAAACAGAAGCCTTCTCTGCAACTGGCAGGCATACCTAGGAGTGCATGACTTTTTTACAATGGTTTTAAAAGGAGTTTCTGAAAACAGATTGGATTTGGTTAATTAAAATTCTTAAACTAATTTTGAGTAAGGGGATAAACATTTTATATTGCTGGATGGATGGGTCTCCTCCTCTTGACAAGTGTGTTTTGTTTTCCCACTACTGTTAGCTTTTAATATTCAGTTGCATACATTCAGGCCAGCTATGCTGATGCCCCACAGGAAGAAAAATCAGCAATGTATTCAAGTGTATTACAAGTGCAATTTTGTTTTATTGCTTACATATGCCAGTCCTGGAATAAAGGATGGTCAAGAGATGCTTCCTGAACTCAGCTCTGACTCAAAAATGACCACAGGACAGAGATCAAACTCTCTGAATCCTCACTATCCTAGAACAGCCACAGCCTATATATATGAAATTGCTTTTAAAAAAATCCAGAACCTAAGGTTCCAACACTGTCTAGCATATCTTTCTCCCTACACTAGGAAATTCGTAAAACCATGGTTGCCAGTACTATCTGGCGTTACAGGCTACAATCGTGTCCTTAAAACCATGCCTCTGGTCTGTTGTTGTGACTGCTTTCAGAGTCACCAAACAGCAAGATTGTGGGACTGACATTTGTGCAAAGAAATTTCTGTTCTCTCTTTTAGAAACTGATTCTGAGATGATTTAGTTTTGCAGAGGTGGCAAACTTCTTTCTCCCCTTGTTTCTTCCTCTACAATTTGATGCTGCTAATTGAGGTTTGTCAAAAAAGGCAATGTGCTTATTTATGTAAAGGCTAGGTGATAGGTACCTGTAGTGGGTCTAGCGTTGGCCAAACCACCAGGGCACCCACTAGAATTATTTACTCATTTTCTGTTGCCAGATAAGGATTAGGAGGAGAGCAAAGAAGGCTCAAAACTTTAAAGGGTATAAAGAAAACTTTATTAACAGAACTAAAAGAAAAATAATAAGAAATTGGAATAAACCTTCAGAACATTTCTCTTCCCCCCAACTCCTCCTTCTTTTCTCACTGACAAAGTAAAGAGACAAAAATTTGGCATTTTCAGTAGTTTACTACTTCAAAACAAAAATCTTTCTTCAGAAAGATTTTTACTTAGGGACAGAAATCTCTCTTGCCACACCATGGAAACTTTTCCACAAGAAACTCTCGTGGTTTTAATTTTCATGAATAGCAGCTGCCCAGAAAATCTGCAATTGTGAAGTCCCTCCCATGGTTTGGTACTTTTCCCACAACTATCACCATGGGTCATCTTAGCTTATTGGGATGTAATTTTAAGCATGAGCTGTCCTAGTATAGAAACAAAAAATTCTCTTATTTTATCCCTCAGAACAGAGTTTTTCTTCTATTCCTGGGACAAGGTTTTTCATCTCTCTCATTTCTCTCTGTTCAAGCTTCTCATTGGATCACAGCTACTTCAGCATCTGCTTGCTTCAGCCTGAGTGCCTCTGCTCATAGGTGTGGTTAGAATGCTACATCCCCTTAATGCATTCCATGAGTTACAGGGAAAAAAGTCTGATATATCAATTATATCCTCACCATAGCCTTAGAAGAGAATTTCACCCCAAGACTAAGGCATCTCCTCATTTTCCTCTCATCTGGGATTTGACTCCTTCTTCACTGACCTTGGCATCTCCATGTTGTTTTCTCTGTGTCTTCACCCTTTCCTTTTTTTCTCATTCAAGAGATGATGGATGTCTGTAAGTTTCACCTGTGCACTAAGAGAGTTAACATCTCACCCGGGCCTGCAGATGGTTATGTGATCTCTGCCAGGCAGTGGCCGCTCTGGCTGCATGGCTGTTTTCTGGTCCCTGCCACATTTAATTCCAGCTCAGAGCTGCTTTCTGTGTGGGCTACAGGGCCAGCTCTGTTCTCAGCCGCGTGATTTTCCACAGTGCCACCAGGATGGCTCAGCAGCTCGTGGCTGGACGCAGGGCCCATCTCAGCTCTGCCCGAAGCCAAGCAGAGCCATCCTGGCTCACTGGCCATGGTTGGAACTCGGCTGTGGCACAATCTCAGCTGAGCTGTGGCGCGGGCTGAGCTGGCTGGGCCATGCGGCGGAGCAAGCCTGGCCTGGCGAGCGCTGCAGCAGAGCAGGTGCTGCAGTGCTGGATTTCTTCAGCCCGACTGGCTCCCGGCACTGACGGCGAGAGTGGGCCGCCCCCAGAAAGCCGTCGAACTCCGGGGTGCAGCTGTAGGGCACAGCTGCTGTACGGCACAGATGGACTGCATGGGCATAGGACTGTGCCGAGGGTAGGGACAAGGAACAGGGAAAGGTCTTCTGTATGTTTTCTAAAGGAGTTTATCCCCTAGAGGCTCAGGGACACTGGCTCAAAGGCATACATCAAGTTATAAATGGGGGAGGTCCCAGGGGAGGATACAATCTTTAACCAATTGGGAGAAAGTGGGGGTGGAACACAAGGCGGGGAGTACAATGTTTAAACCAATAGGGGATCACAGGGGAGAATAACTTAAACCAATGGGGTTTCAAAGGATACAAAATTGATAGGGAGATTCAAAGGATACAAAATTGGGGCAGGATTGACATTCAATGGGAGGAGGAACAGGGAACAAAAGGGAAGGTCTCTGGGGAGATGGACAACTAGGGCAAAACCAACAACACAGGGGAAAGGAACAATCCATTAGTAATAAAACATGCTATAGCAGTACAAAATAGGAAGGAGTATAAAAACTGACTACTAGAACTTCATTACAATCAAAAACACACACTGCAACAAGCAGGGCCCACCAGGCCGTGCAGCAGAGCAGGGCCCGCCAGGTCGCACAGCAGCATGGAGTCTGGCCCAGCCAGTGTCCAGTTACCTGTTCAAAGGCCAGAAGCAAGAGAGTTTTTCCCAGGGTTTGTTCGCTTTTAAATGTGAATTCACAAAGGCATGTTCAGCTTTATTAAGTGGTTGAACAGGGTGTCAATATTCAAAACTAGCTTCCTGATTGGTTCGGTCAGGTCCAAAGGAAGTTGCCAAGGTCATTACAGGGAATCACTTCCATAGCTCATGGATTTTTTTCCTAATTAAAAACCAAACTATGTTAAACCACAACACTACCAGAAGAGCAACATTCTTGTCAGAAATGAGAGATGACTATTTGCTCTGTGTGCTCTGGGTGTCATTACTCAGCATTAAGATGTGGTTCAGCAGATGCTGAGTGTGCAGGAGGACTTTCAGGCACCCCACTCTGCAAACTGACTGTAGTCTCCTACTTGAAGCTACTTCACATCTTCTCTGGCAAACTGGCAGAGAAGTGAATGAGGAAAAAAACCCAATCATTTGGGATCTTGGATACAGAGCTGAAGTGACCTCTTGAACAGTCTGCATAGTCTCTTTGTGCTTTCAAGTGGCATCTTAAACAGAAGAAAGGCCAGGTAATGCTGGTTGATAATGCTCCAAAGTGCATAAACAGGCTGATACACAGTGGTCAAAGATTTCCTGCTGACTTTGCAGCCCAAAGGAGGATCCAGTGCCCCGGGGAGCATTGGTCTTTCCTCTGAAACTGTAAGACTCTGCTGCCCTCTCTGACACCTTTTTTCCTCAGGAATTCAGATAAGGAAGGAAAATTTCCTTTCACTTTTGCTCCATGCAAGCAATCACTCCTTTCCTTTTGTACAAAATGCTTGCTTCAGTCACGATATAAAGGAGTGTCCTTTCACGCAGGAGTGTCCTTTCATTCCTATGTCAAGTGAAGTATTATGGAAAACCTTTTTATATGTTTTGTTTATTTTTGCTGGGGCATGAAGACACAAAGTCTCCAAATTAATGTATTGTTCTTTGCATTTCTACATCATTAGCAATGGGAACTGATTTGAATGCAAATAACACTAGAGACAGCAATTTCATAAGGCTAATATCCATCAGGGTAAAGAAAAGCTAATTCATCAAGAAATTTTGCTTTTTCTAGAAGCTGAGTCTATTTTGTTTTCTTAACCCTTCCCTGATGCTACAGGATTTTTTTTCCCATATAGATTAAGTTAGCAAATTGGTCAAGGACCCAAATGCATTGCAGGTTGTGCAGGTCCCTCTACCCATCCCTGTGTGGAATCCTGGGTTAGAGGGGAATATGCCTCATGACATAGTTAATGGAACTTCTGCAAATATGAAAAAGAATGTTACATTTTATATGCAAAAATAAGCACTTTAATGGAACTTACAAAATGACCATGTTGAAGAAAGATTTTTACTTGGTTGCAACAAAATGACATAGTTGAAGTGAAATGAGAAAATCAATGTATTGATTAAGCTTTTCACAAAACTTGATGTGTTTTCCTGAAAAGTCTTTCTTCCAGCAAAATGGTCCCTTCTAATGAAAAAAAAAAAAGCCATGAAATTTTTGCATCAGTTCTCATTTTGTGTTTATAGCTCTCAGATGATTTTTGAAAATTTCACTTATCTTGTTCTATTACAGAATTATTCTTTATTTTGTACTCCAAAAGAAAAAGAGAAAATACTTTCTCCTTTCTCATTAAACAAATGTTTAAAATATATTGGGAGGTTTAATTGAAGAAGGAAATCAGGAGGAGGAGCTCCATTGTTATGCAGGTTGTGTATGTGCAATGCAGTAATTAGCAAAGTGACACATGATGAATGTCTGCTATGAAAAAGAAAAGTCAAGTGACAAATTCTTGTGAGTTTTATTTGTAGTCCCTTACAGATGAAGGAATTTATTTGCTTTGCACAGCCAAAATATCCAGGTGTGCCAAGAATAATTTAAATCTTCAGTTGCTGAAAACTTCCTAGTTTTGAGTCAATACCAAATTTTTAGAGTAAGCCAAACCTGACAGTGACTTGAACAAGTCTGTCTGGGTAATTCCAGACCCAGAGTGAGCGACTCCAAGCTTAATGGAGAACCTGGTATTTACCTACTACTCATCCACTGACTCTGGCACTGTTTTGTACAGTCCAATGACTTTTGCTATTGATCCTAATCCTGTCTTAGTTAGTTTGCAGTGGAAGAGTTTTGAGGAAAGAATTTTTTTTTTTTTTTTAATAATCTATAATGTCTACTACAATGCCTTTGGCAAGACATCTGTGAAAGTGGACTTTAGGATGGTGAAGTAGAACCTTAAGGACTTCACTAAAGATGTGTTCTTAGCACTGCTCTCGTTGCTCCTGAAGCATAGCAAAATTCATGCAATACACCATCCAAACTTTGAAACTTTTGTGCTGGTAGAGACAGGAAAATAGCCTAATTTCCCTAAAGCTAGATCTGGGCTTGTGGCCAAAATAAAACAAGTAGTGAAGTCTTTGAAAACTTGAAAAGGAGCTAAAATCAACAGCTGGATCTTCAGCTGGTGCAAGCAAGAATAGAATGATGAAGGCTGACAGGCTGGCTTTGTAGTCTGATGTAATTCCCTTTTATAGCTGCTTTTTATTCTGAAATGATCTGCTTAAAACGGTTAAACAGCAGACCATAAGGGTCAGAAACTCCATCAGCACTCAACTAATTGTCAATTCTTTCCAAGTAAGTTGTGGTTACTTGTCTGTGCAATTGTCTGCACAGCTTTTAATCACTAAAGCACACTGTGACCTCTGTTTGTAACCATTTTCCTCTGCAAAATAGCAAAAATTCTGGTTTTGGGAGCAAGCTAATAAAGTAACTTGTAAACAAGAACAGTGAATGCTAAATATTATTTTCTTAATTACATTACAAATTAAAAATATTTTGAAAGCATAAACCCCAGGCTTTGTGATTATTATGGGGTTTTTCCTGTACCTGCACTCATTAAATTTCTGATTCTCTCCCTTTTCTTCAGTGAAGAAATAGCTTTGAGTTTCCTTTTTTTTTAAGGAAGCATCAGTGCCAGTATCTCAGTACTGAAGAGCTACAAAATAGTGGACTGGTAAATTCATGCAGCAGGGAGAAAAATGTCTATCTTGACACACATTCTAGTTCTAAGCTTTCAGAAGGATAAGGAAGAAGGGAAAAATTTCTTATTCTCATCTGCTTGGTGAGGTGTCTGGACTCCAAGTAATTAATCAGTTCTGGAATTCTTCTCCTCCAGTTATGGCATCTGACTGCCTTAGAAAGACCCAGTTATAGTTTAATGTAAATAAGAAAGATTTGCCAAACTTTAAATATGCAACTCAGTGTTATACTCCAGTGATAGTACACTAATTAATTTTAGAAGTGAGTGAGATCTTTTAAAACTGGAGTTGATGCCGACAATACATGTGACTCTTGATTGGCATGACCTGTCATTCCAATAATCTTCCTGGATTCATTGTTTCCTGTAAATTAGGGCAGTTATTTGGGTTGTCAAATAGAATTACATATTGCAGAAAAATATTTTTCTGCTTCAGAGGCAGCTCTACAATTCTTTTTAATCAGTACACATGCTATTGTTCATATTTCAATGAAAAAAAAAGTAAACCTCCCACTTTTTGAATCAAATTCCATCAAACCCAAGCCCTCAGCACTCTGCAGTGCATGCAGGACTTCCCATCAGTTTATTAAAGAGGCAGTAAATATTCAGAGCTGTGTCAGGGGTTTGGCTGGTGTCACTATCTCTGTCTGAAAGTGATGGAGGGACTGTGTCTGGATATCATTCAAGCCTCAAATATGTCACCTCATTTTGAAGAAAGAAGTAGCACCTCATTTAATTGCCTTGGTGAGCAGTACCCGGCATGACAGCCTGACCCCGTTCAGAGATGGCATAACTTGATTCTCTTCTACTTGTTCTTCACGTCAACATCTTTGTAACTGCCCTCAAGGCAGGAGTAAGGGAGCAGAGAATTCAAGCAGCCTCCTGCCACACAGCAGGGAATCACAACTGCTATGGAAACAAGAGCAGCTTCGTAGAAGGAGAATTTACTGGATAGGTTTCTACAATCTCCTTGACATTTTACAGATGCATGGGGAAAAGAAGTTAAAAACTACTGAAGTGTTACCATATCTTCTCCTGCATTTATCTGTTGACAGCCTAGTTAGGAATGAGTTTGCACACAATAAATTGACCTTGACAGTATGTTCTTGGTCTTGTTTTGTGGAGCAGCCCTGTTGTGTAAGGCACAGTCCAGCCCTGGGTCCCACTCCCAGTTATCTTACAAGCCATATACATTTTATCTGGCAATTACTAAATTAAAATTAAAATTATAATTATATTTATTACTTCATCTGGGTCAATTTTAATAAAGAACAGTTTCTGCCTTTTCTCCACAGATAAATTTGAGAAGCACCAGCTATCTGGAAAAAAACTTGATTTTCATGATGTCTTGGGGATGGTTTTCATCCCCCATCCATTTTTGTTGGTGGTGGTTTTTTGTCTTGTGTCTGGAATAGTCATTGCTCTCTGCCCCATCGTCACCTGGCTCTATGAGTATCACAATGTGTGAGGGCCAGCCCAGGATTCCATGAGAGCGGGGGGCTGAGGGGTACCCGGGGCCGGTGTGTGCCATGCCTGGAACCAGCCATGCCCACTGTGTCACCCCTCTGTGCAGCTGGACCTTTGGACCCGCCATGGCCAGTGAGCTACCCAGGGTGATCCCCTGCCCAGCCCTGCTGCTTTTTCTGCTGCTGCTGATTGGGGTTTTTCACTACATTTCAACTTGACATCCCGGTCCGCTTGTCCCCTGCGGGTCCCGCTAGGCTGTGGAGGTTCTGCTATGTTTTGTTTGTCACCCCAGGTGTGCCTGCCTCTGTTGTTCCAGCCCATTGCTTCAGGGTTCCTGCTGCAGTCCATTCAGTTTCCCAAGTGGGTCTGAGACCGGCTGCCCTTATGGTTTGGTTTGGTTTCTCCTCTGGGAGAAGGAAAGTCCCTTCTCCCTTTCCGTCTCTCTCCCGCCGGGCTGCCTGCCACATCCTTGTGGAGCGGTGCGGCTGAGCTCGCACCACAGCGGCCCCTGCAGCCATGGAGGAATCATTGCACCCGCCCTGCCCAGCCAGGAGCCAGCAGCGCCCCTGCCAGCCGTGCCCGGAACTGCAGCCACAGGGAAAGTGCCGGCGGCTGAGAAGTCTGAGACAGAAGTCTGTCACCAGGTTTGTGGTTCTGTCTGCTGTTGCTGCCGGAGTGGTATACATATACATACCAGGAAAGAACTGTTATTCCTTTTCCCATATCTTTGCCTGAAAGCCCCATAATTTCAAAGTTATAATAATTTGGAGGAAAGGAGGTCACATTTTCCATTCCAAGGGAGGTTCCTGCCTTCCTTAACAGACACCTGTCCTTTAAACCAGGACACGTGATTTCCAGAGCAGAGCTGCAGAAGTGCTTGGATAACCTTCAGAAAAACAATGAATGTCCTGCATTCTGATGTGAAGCACATTTCCAAACTCTGAGATTTGTCACCAGCATTTGTCAGGCTGCATTATTTGTGGGATAACTATTACATTATTCACCTCACTTCAACACTGCTGACACCATCCCTTTACAATGATGAAAAGTGAAAATCAGCTGTCATGTCTGTCATAATGTAAATAGATTTATGAAGAAAATAATGCCAGCTGTCAGGAAAGACTTAAATACTTATTCTTGCACTCATCATGAGTGATTAGATTTGGTTCCCTGCCCTTCTTATTTATTCACAATGCTGAAAGAGACCTGAACAATAGTACGAAGTACTTGCCATTTTAAATGCCAAATTCAAAAGACATAGGACACCTAGACTTGCTTCCTATGTAGCATTACACACATTCCTCTCTATTGGCATTTATTAGAATCAGAACAAAATATCTTGATGAAAAATTCATAAAGAAAATTTGCAAACTATTTATGGAATCAATATGAGGTACCAAAAATGCTAATTTTTCACTTGTGTGGGAAATAAAAATAAATAGTTTGTACTAATATCAGAGAAACCTGTCCTAATCTGAACACAGTGCAAGAGAGATGGATAATCCTATATATCAAATTAAGCTGCTGGTAAATGGGGAGGAAGATATGAAATATATATATATGGCACTTCTGACAGCCAGGGCTCAGTTCAGGTGCTTAAAAACAAAAACCTAATACTGTTTAAGTTACCTGGTGATAGTCTGGTCATGCTCAGTTAGGTAAGTAACTTTGAGCAATAAAGTTATGTAAATGTAAACACCAGCAATGTGAGGCCATGTGAACTTCTGATAAAATTACAGGTATCTATGATAGCTTATGGAAAGAGGGGAGGGCTTGTGCCAAAGATCACTAAATCCAACGTATTTTCATGCTGCATATAATCAGGTTCTAGAATAATTGGATGTGTCGCCTTATTTTTAGTAATTTTTTATATTTCTGTCTAGATGTTTCTACTGAAATTATAATGCCCTCAAAACCTGTATAGAGAATGGATGGATATTTCTTGGCTATATTCCTTGTATCTGCACAGACAGCTTGAAATGAATTACTTTTAGGCTCCTGCTTCTGAAGAATGAGGTGCACCATTGGTTCTAAACTTCTGAAGTTTTCTACCTACTGACAGCCAAACACTAACAAATCAGTGTAGCAGGATGCTGTTCCTGTGTGGCTCAGCTCAAAGTTATCAGTGATGGGTGGAGAGGGGAGTCACGTTGCTTGTGGTGTAGAAGAGTGCTGAGACCAGACTGACTTGATAACCCCAAAGATAAGTATTCTGAGGATGTGAAAGCCAATGTTTTCTGGCAGAAACTAGCACCGGTGAGGATGAGGAAGATAAAGAAATCAACAAATAGCAGTACTGATAATTTTTCTAAAGCTGCTGAGCTAGAAGCTCCTGAGCTGGCACGGCAACCATATAGAAACATGACTGACATTCAACCACTTTTTACTATAAAAGTGCAGACTCACTTGTTAACAGTATTTATATGAGCTGTATTGCTTTGATTAGCATGGTGCTAAGCCCAGGTGTGTAAGGCTTGATGAGAAGCATAAGACACTGTCATAGGCCCAGCCCTAAAATGTACTTAGGCAGAGCACTTCCCTTGGACTGTGGGCAAAGCTTACTCGTGTTTGGTTGTGCTTCGTGTGTGTCAAGCGTACATATGCAAATGGATGGATCTTCAAGAAAACATAACAAATCAATGTTTCCACCTTCGTTTCCCAATCATACCAATTACTTGCTTTGAGAAACAAATTACTGTGTTTTTTCTGCAGTGCTTCACTGTGCTTTGTAGTGTCCATGTCAAACAGCAGGGCTGTAACAGGCATGAGTTTTTTCTCATTTCTGCCAGCAAAATTCACTAGAAAACATGCAAATTATGGAAGGCAAATTCGAAAATATCACAGGAAGTGTGAAAAGCCATGGGTTTTTGTAGATTAGACTAAGAATATTTTTCACCTTTGTTAAATGTATTAACTGTTCACTGAAAGGCACCCAGGGAGGGGCTCAGCTGCAGATTGGGTGGTCGCCTGAGAGTTGGTTGTGAGTCAGGTGAACGTCAGTTGAGTGTTGGTTGGTAGTGAGACAGTGATTGGTTGGGGAAATGCCAGGACCATATGAACAGGAAGCTGATTGGACACTGGGATGCTTGAGCAACGATACTGCAGATGCAGCAGCCAATGAGGGCCTTTCTGAGTAAGGCTTCAATTAATTTCTGTTGAGTTTAAAGTATAAAAAGACCTGGTTTGCTACAATAAAACCATCTTCAGATGTATGAGGTGTTCCATGTATCTTTGTTCTCCATTGCTACAGGTTTCAAGACCCTGTCCTGCCTTTTTGTTCTTCATAAACACTTGAAACAAGATGTAAGTGCTGGCTTAGATAAGATGCTTAAAAATTTGTGAGCTATAGTGCAGAATTCCCTGAGCTGTCTCTGTAGCCTGGAAAGAATGAGTCCTGGGCTAAGAGAGTATTGAAAGTAACTACAGTTAAATGTATTCTTATGTTCTCAGGTATAATCACCAGGTGGCTATTGCAGAAAGATGTAAACAAGACCTTCTGGCTACCATCTTTATAAATAATCTCCTGCATTTGCTCAGTCATCTAATGAAGCAGGTAACCAAGTACTCTTTTATGTTTTGCTTCTGGCCTTTATTGGGGTAGACAGCAATGGCTTTATTAGTGTGGTCTTGAGTCCTTCTCCTGCTTATTAATTTTTCTTAGCTTTTCTACTGCATAGGCAATACTCTCTGAGTTTTATGGGATCTAGCCCCAAGAACAACTGTGTTTAAATTATTGTTTAAGTGTTTAAGTCTGAACTGAATCATTAGAATATAATTGTCACTGAGCAGCTGCTACTTAGCAAGCTTATAAGACATCATGGCTTTAAATATTAAGGATATAAAGACAGAAGAAACATAACTAGGAGTTGCCAACAGATCCTGGAAAAATTTGACAAGGCTCTCCTTTTCCTCTTGATGAACCAGTGTCCACTCTCCTTCCCATCAATACAGAATGAATAATTGAGGGCAGCAGATAATTCTTACCAGAACTTGCCTGCCCTGAATTTCAGATTCATAGTTTATAGTACAGAACAAGCTAAAGGAAGCTATTGTGAGATGTGTTGTAGTGGGACCTCTGGATGTAAACCCTCTGCTTAGTCAATCAACTTCTTATGCATCATACACCTGTACTACTGAGGCTAGAATTAACAAGGCTTCTTTGTACAGAGAATGACCTTCGTGTCCTCTCTCATGGACAAAGAAATGAGCAACCAAGATTGGTGAGATAACAGGCCCGTGTGGGATTTTGATCTCTTATCTCTCAATGCACACGCTGTAGTCCAGAGTAGCATGGCATGGCCTGTTCCCTATTGCTGTGCTCACTTTTCTTCACAGTGTCTCTAGAGGGTCTCCAAGTGACTATTGTCTTAATGTTAGTTAGATTTTCTTCTATAAATTTATATGCCTCCTGCATAATAAGACAGTTTCAGTTGTGTTTTTCTGTGCTAAAGAAGAGTTCTGAAGAGTTATTGCTGTGTATCCTTGATTGAAATATAGGTTTATAACCTGCTAGTATTTAAGCAAGGACACAAATAAACTAGTAATAATATGCACATGTAAAAAATTGGCTGTGCCAGGACTATAATTCTCATTTGTCTTTTTCATGTGATGTATTTCATATTTAAAATTTAACAGAGCTCTGAATATGAAAGTGCAGGATAAGATTTTCATGCATGGCACAGGATGAAGAAATTCAGAGGTGTTTAGCTCAGTATATTGAAGAGCGTGTTTGCCATGAGTCTCAAATAAAGAGAGGTATTCAGTTTTTCTGTTTCGTGAACAAACCAGAACTCTGTTTCATTAAGTGAACTACAAATGTCCTAACTTTAGCCATTTAAAAGAGTTTGAGAGTTAATCAAATTAGGCAAATAGCAAGCACTAAAAGCACCAAGCAGTCAGTCAGGAAATTGCAGTAATCCTTATAGAAATATAGTGACCTATAAAAGCTGATTCATCTCACCTTACCATTAGGAGGTGAGACTAATGCACATAGAATGAATCATCCCTTTCAAACTTCTGTTATGAGGAACTTAGAAGTTTAGATTATACACAGCTCATGTGAAGGGAAAAGAAAGCACTGGTTTTTACAAAGCTGGTTCTGGCCCATCCCTCTCTCATGTAAAGTAAAAGCATCTGTCTGCCTCACCGGCATCATCACCCTGAGCCCACAGTCAGCAGACTGACCTAAGAGCATTTGCTAGTGCAAAGGGCAGTGATAGCTATCCCACTCCTAATTCTTGGCCAGGAACTAGGACCTGATCCTAAAACCCTTAGCCATCAGTAGACAGAAGCTTAATGTCATGATATTACCTATTATTTGTAATCAGTCTGGGCAGTTATGTCATTAAAACAGAAATGAAAAGGGATCCCATGGCATTGACACAGCATATTGAAGGGGGTTGAGCTTTTAATCCTCACCCACACAAGCTTATCCATAGCAGACTAATCTAATTTTGTTGTTTTCTGACAATTTTTTTACATTCAAGTTTCCTTTGTATTAATGCAGCTGGTACTGTACTACTCTTATTTGAAGTTAATTTCATTTACTGTTTGCTCTGTTTTGCAATTAGGAAGAAACAAAACACGGATTTGGGATGCTCATATGGCTGCTTGCTTCAGCTTGATGTTTGGTCACATCTGGTTACACTGTATGGGCTTTAGGATAGTTTTTCATGAAATGTGGTAAGTCTGTTGGAAAATAGGACTTTAAATAAGAGGTTAAAAACCTGCTTTACAAATTGAAATCCGAATCATATAGACTTTATTCTGCATATTCCCTCTGTCTTTTGACTAATCATATGTGGCCTTATTTAGTTTGTCATACTTCATTGTGGAATAATAAGGTACCACTATGTATTCAAGAACCAGTTAATTCAATTTGCAACTGTTGAAAAATCAATTCTGCTGAGTAAAATTGCTGATCAATTTGATTGCTAGGTTGCAGAGACAATGGCTATATGTTCTGATGGTTACAGCAGTGATACACAAAGTCACTGTGTCACTCGTGTGCCTAAAGTGACATGAATGCAACAAAGTTATGCACACCTCAGACAGAATACCTCTCAAAGAAGTGACAACTGTTAGACTCAGTGTGAACCTCCCATCTTTAGGGCATCTGTGGATGGTGCTGTGGATGGAGTCAAGACAGTTATTTTAATGTGAAAGCTCCTTTTTGTTTCTGGTGTGGTTAAATATGTTAACTGACAGGAGCTCACCCAGATCAAAAAGGGACAGTTTTCTTTGCAGTGATTTGTGGGAGTGAAAAATGAACCTTTTCCTGACCAAAGCCTCAGATAATTCTAAAACAGGAAATTCAAACTTCTGACCCTTTCTCAGAAAATGTCTCCACCAGTAAAAATAAAATGTCAGCTTTCATGAATTTTTATTATTGACCTTATGGAAAGGGACTGAGAAGTGACAGAAGCAGAGAAGAAAAAGAATGATACTCCCTTCTTAACTGAAAGTCATTGCAGAATTAATGTATACAGGTTCCACCCTATCACCTGTGGCTGAAGCATGTGGGAGGTATACTGGCAAGAATTTGGGATATGACCTGTAGTGCTTTAATGGAAATGCTATAGGGCATTTGTCAGCCCATTTTGCCCTTAGAGAGGCTGCAAACATCCATAGTCTGTTATAGTAGAGACAGACCTGCAGAGAGAGAGACTGGCCTTGACAAGTTAGCTATGAGAATGGTGGCCTGATCAGCCATCCCTGCCAGGGAGCCCATAGCAGAAGGGTACATCGGCAATAATTTTTACAAGTTGACATCAGCTGCCAGAAATTTAAATCTGAATTAAAAGAAAAAGGCAGCTAGCAAGACAGAAAACATAGACCATCTTTTCAGGACTCTGAAGATGTACAGAGATTCATGGCTTGCTGGTGAATGAGCTTTGGAGGATGCCTTTATTTATAGACAGATATTTATCTTACAAGGAGAAAAAGACATCAGGGTTAAAAACTGGTAATAAATATGTGACTATTCCTAGTCCTTGCACCTATGCTAATGGTCAAGCAATGTCCTCATTGCTCTACAAAGGAAAAAAACAAAGAAAATAAAAAAGGCAGTTCTTTCTCCAGTGTGCTGATTTGGGCGGGGTAGAGTTAATTTTCTTCACAGTGGCTAGTACAGGGCTTGGTTACTGGCTGGGGTTAAACCGCAATAGCCAGCTCTCACACCCAGCTTCAAAACACAAGAAGCCAAAGAAAACAATGAGGGAAGCAGTGGACTTGTCTTACACTACCTGGTACCCTTGCAGTCACTGACTGGGAACAGAGCAAAGTCCAAAATCCTCCTCTGAGATGGACAGCTATGGTCAACCTGTGCTCTTCTTTGCTCATTTCCCCTTGCCCTGCACTGAACATAGGTTTTGAACAGTAAAAGATGCGAGGGCCTCCAGGCTGCAAAGGAAACAGAAGAGGGAAGCAAGAAAGCCAGACTTCAGTCCTCCTCTTTCCTAAGACTGCCAGAAAGTCCACACAGCCTCTCTAGCCTTCCTTCATCAAAGAGGTGCTCCAGTCCATTAATCACCTTCATGACTTTTCACTGGCCTCTCCCCAGCAGAGACACACCACTACAGGTGTGGCCTAACAATTGCAGAGGAGAGGGCAAGGATTCTCTCCCTCAGCCTGCTGCCAATACTCCTCCTGCAGGCTGCCCTCAGCCTTCTTTGCCAGAAGGACACATTGTTGGCTTGTAATACATTTGCTGTCAACCAAGACCCCCAGGTCCTCTCCAGAAAACTCCTTTGCAGCCAGTTGCTCCCAGCATGTGCCCCTGACTGGAGTTGTTCCTGCCTGGCTGCAGGACTTGACACTGTGTCTTGCATAACCAGATTCTTCTCAGCCCATTTCTCCATCCTGTCCACATCCATTAGGATGGCAGTACAGGCCTCTGGTGTGTCAGGCCAGGCCTCCCAGTTTTGTGTCACCAGCAAACTCACTAAAATCATGCTCTGCCCCACCATCCAGAAAGGGCAGAACAAGATGAGAAGCGTGCTGCCAAGGATGGGCAAAAAGGGGGACTTTACGGAGAGCAGGGCAGCAGATGTGTTCAGCAGCCCTCCAAAGACACCAGTGTCAGAGGTTTTTTTGGGGTTCATACAACAAAAGGTTTCCCCTTCCCTGGATGCTACTGAGGGATGTTGTTTGTATGGTAAGCAACAACTGCAAAGAGTTATGTGAACAGCTCTGAATGTAATTTCATGCAATAAATAACCTTGTTAATGCTACCTGTTAGAACTGGGCTTTGGCTTCCAAAGGGCCTGGCTTTCTCCCCTAAAAAAGAAAGATCACACAATCTTTGTGTGCAGGAGGCCACAGCCTACTCACTTGGCTTGTGGCAAAATTACAAAGCCCACTGAATAAAATTGCCACTCTGCCCATCAATACCAAGCAAGCATTGCATGAAGGCACCCCTTAATGGGACCCTTGGGGGTCTGGCATCAGCTTTCATGTCCTTGTGGGAACAGCTACACAGATTAGAAGACCTTTTTGCCACTCCATATCCTATTGAAAGGTGAGCACAAGCTGCTCTTTTCTACCTGGTGCTTCCTCCACTGAGGATGTCAAAGGAACCAGAAGGAGGAGAAGGCCCTTTCCATCTTTCTTTGTGTCTGCAGCCTACAACATCAATCCAGAACTCAGTACTTTCTGAAAAGCATGCTGGATGACTGTTCTTGTCAGTAGGAGGTTTGCAATCAAGGAACAAAATTGTGTTTGGATAGTAAATCAAAGTTTCAGATTTCTTTATTTCTGTCCCATTCCTTTTCAGTAAGTTTCTCCTTGGTTTTCAGAGTGCCACCAGCTTAGTGCAATTTGTGTCCTCCTTTCTCTTCTTCCTGTCTTTGCCTGCTTGGTTTGTTTCCTGGTGTCTATCTCTACCTGTGGCAGCAGACAAAAGATTCTCTACAGATTCTTTCCCAATCCAGGTGCTAGAACAGCCCTTGGTTAAGTTATGAAGGCTGGTTGTGAAATGTCATTGTAAGATCCTGCTCCACTTGGTTTTCAGCCCTATCAGAGCTTTCTCTAAAAGGGCAGGAACATTTTTCCTTACTGGAAACTGGAATTCTAGACCATTGCTGTGTGTGCCATGGATCCCAGAGGGGAATTACCGAGGCTCCCGGGGTGCTGGTTCAGCAATGCCTCCCAAGGGAGCTGTGCAGGGACAGGTGCAGCTGAAAAGGTCCTGAAGCTGTGTGGGCTCCCAGAGCAGACAGCAAAGGCCTCTTGGCTGGACCTTTTCTAGCACATTCCCAGCTGGAAGCAGAGGGAAGAGGAAAAGGGAAGTGAGGAACTGACAGAATGACAGAATGCTTGTGGCTGGAAGGGACCCTGCCCAGGGGTCACCATCTCATTTAGGGAGAGATGCCTCTGCCCAAATGAAGGTGCAAATGAGACCATATGAGGACAACATAGGGATTTTGTTTAACATGGATTTTATTTAACAAGAAAGGGGAGGTAAAGAGATAGAAAGAAATGAGAAAGAGGTCTCAGAGGGAAAGAAAGAGAGGAGAATCAATAGGCATTAGATGATCTTTAAAGCCTTTCCCTTCATCTTGTGAATCTAGACGATGTGTGGATGTATATTTTAATTTGACATTACTATTACTACCGCTACTAAAATGTCATCTTCTTATTATTCTTTTTATTACTGCTACTATTTTTTTCTTCATCTTAGTCATTCTTATTCATCCTATTTTTCTGGTTTTTTATTCTAATTCTTAGAACTAATTACTACTACTATTATTTCTTCTTCTTCTACTACCGCTTCTTTGTCTTCTTCATCTTCTTCTTCTAATTTTTATTCAACATATATTTTTTTCCTATTAATATTGTTTACTGCTATTGTTCACTATTCTTCATCGCCTTCTTCTTCTTGATCTTTATGACTACTATTTCTTCTACTTCATCTTCTTATTCATATTCTTTGTTATTCCAACTTATTATTGTTATTCTTTAGTATTATTATTATTATTAATTGCTTTGACTGTTCTTATCCTTTTCTTATTCCTATTCTTCTTGCTATTCTTTTCTCTGTTCCCATGCACAGCAGCCCATGTGGCTCCCTCAGGACTCCTGGCAGGCTCCGTGTGCTAATCCTCAGGCAGTGGCGCCAGGCAAGGCCAAGGGCAGCAGAAGAGGCTGCACATCACCCACAGTGCCCCCCTGACATGGGACAGATGCTTCTTGCAGGGACCCTTGGCTGTCAGCTGCGGAGCTGAGGGGCTGGAGCAGCTGTGCAGGGCAGGGACTGGGCTGTGGGGAGGCCAGGCACAGAATGGCACTTGAGGGCATGGCTCAAATGCGTGGCACTCAACCCAGGCCTCCTGAGGGACAGGAACTGGGAGCCCATCCTCTGCAAAGACAGGGAATCTTTGCTCCTTGTCTTCTTGTTCAGGCAGCTTGAGGACACTCAGTTCATCCCAGTCATCCTCCTCCCACAGCAGGGCCTGGACCCCAACGCTGTGGAGCCCCACGTGTTGCCAATTGTCCTGAGCCAGCTCCTTGTCACTATTGTCTTCCCAGCTGGACTGGACAGACAGTCTGTTACCATTCCCTTTGGAGAACTCTTGGCCAACAGAGTCTTCCTCCTCAGAAAGTTCTTGGCCAATGGGTTCTTCCCAGTCAGATGGTTCTTTGTAGCCTTCAATTTCTCTGAGGGAATACAGGTCTACCTTGCTGTACTCTTCCCAGTCACAAAATTGTTGGTCTTCCAGCCAGCTGGGCAAGGGTCTGGGTGGATGGGAGATGGGGTTGGCCTTGTCCTCCTCCATCTCACACATCCTCTGCTGCAGAGGGATCCCAGGAGCTGCTTTGTCCTTAGAGAGCTGCTCTCCTGGGACTGGGTACTCCAGGGCTCTATGCCCCTTGTGTACCCCTTTGGCAGGGCAGGGCTCTGCCATGTCACAAGGGCCTCTGGGCATCACAGTGTCCTGCATCACCAAGGGCCCTGACACTACACACCTGTGTCACCAAGGGCCACCCCCAGCACCCTTTCAACAGCTGAACCCACCGGAAGTGGAACGGAGCAGCTGCAGCCTCAGGGATTTGTAGCCCCTGATGTGCCCAGGGCCCTGTGAGGCTTTGGACACAG
The DNA here is from genome assembly GCA_019023105.1 of Diglossa brunneiventris. Classification (NCBI taxonomy): domain Eukaryota; kingdom Metazoa; phylum Chordata; class Aves; order Passeriformes; family Thraupidae; genus Diglossa; species Diglossa brunneiventris. Next base: position 17,640,801 of record CM032352.1, on the reverse strand, counting down.
TCCCACACAACAGCCCAAGCCCCAGCCCCAGCCTGCAGAGCCCTGGCTTTGGAAGGTGGGCTGGTGGGGGCACGAGCCATTAGCCTGATGGACACTGTGGATGTGACAGTCTGGTCAGAGAGAGAGCTAGATAAGTTTTCCCATTAATCAGTCTGGGAAGCTTTATGGAGCTGGAGAGAAATAATGATTATCAAATATTAAACAATCAGCAGGTGGTGGTTTTTTTAACAAGTTGTTTTTCTCATAAAGAGGGTATCTTCCTAATTAGCCAGTCATGTCAAATGTGTTGATTAAATAACCAATCAGGTCCACCTGTAGTGAACCAAGGTATAAAATGATTGAATAAATAAGCTGGCTTTTAGCCCTTGGCCTTCTGCTCTGACTCTGTGTCATTTCTGACTCAATAGTGACAGGATACCAGAGCCAGGCAGCTGTGGGCAATGGCTCCCAGTCCAGGGGCAGGCTTGGGACCAGGGCTGTCCCCCAGGATCTCCCTTCATGCTGGGAGCAGAAGGGGGTGTGGGGGAGCAGCTGGAGCACAGCACTGGGGTTGCACTGCCTGTTAGCAACGACAACACAGCAGCTTCATCCTGCACGTGGAGCATCCCTTGGGATAGAGCAGGGGTCTGTTCTGCCTCTGCTGGGGACAGGATGTCACCTGGGCCCTTCCCTTCCTCAGAGAGGAACACTGAGCACCAAGACATCCACAAGTGCCTCTTGTTCCCACTTACCAAATGTCCTTGCCACAGCCAGAGCTGGCTGTCAAATGTGGAGGAAAGAAAGAAAATGCCTGGTGAATGAAGCAAAAGATGCTGGTACTGAGTGGGGAAGCTACATGGAGGCTGGAACTCACTATGGACTGAACTGTGGAGGCCAGGAAAGGCAGATGGACAATTTCAGTCCTCTTAAATGGTACAGAAAGCTACCCAAAGGAATAAAAGCAGTGTTGGCGAAATGTGAGACAAAGGAAGGAGAGACAAGAACAAATGTATAGGTGCATAATTGGTGATGCTGAAGCCCTGAAAGTGAGCAGCAGCTTGCTTGGGACCAATGGCCCCCTGAGTTCAACACCAAAATGCAGTTGTCTCACTGAGCCTTGGTGTGTTCCATCCTACACATGCTTGTCTTTCTCCGTTGCCCAGTGAAGTGAGAAACATGCTCTGGTTTCAAGAGTGGTGTTTTGTTGACAGTATAGCCTTACAGAAAGCTCCACAAATAATTGCAGAGAAATTTACTTTCCCTGTGGGTAATAGATCACTATGGTAACTTGTTTCTGACTTACTGCAATAGTCCTCTGTTGGAGGAAAGTCAAAAAACTCTCATTTTTTTTGCAGTGAACAATATCAAAAGTATTTTTGAGACTGAGTGTGCCCAACATTAACAAGTTTTTACTAATCCAAAGCCTATTAATTTGTGCATCTCCAGCTCTTCAGGTACATGGAATTGCAAAAAACAGGAGGCATATATTTTTTGCTTTATCTGTCATACAGGTTTAGCAGGTGTTTTCCTTTATAACTGTGTACCAGTGGGCTGCATTTGGCTACATAGAGGAACTATGTGATGCTGCACTTGTGAATGTGGATTTTAGAAAAACATCAAATTTTAAGAAACCATTTGAACTATTTTTCCTTGGACAGTTAGTAAGATAAATGCATGGAAACAGGAGAACTATAGAAGTGTAGGTAATTTTCAAATATCAAACTAATAACTCAGGACTGGGACTCTTCTGCTGGATGCTTCAAAAACCAGTTTTGTGGAGCTGTACACTTAAAACTCAATAACACAGGACATTCAGCAAGGTTTAGTGGGTGGAAAAACAGAGTTGTTTCAAGAAGTTTATTGAATCTAGTTTTATTAGATATAAACAAGCCTGCATTCAATTGCTGAAGGCCTACTGTCTTTTTGCCTAAGATGTTCTTTAAAATTGGTATGAATATCGCAAGGAACTCTATTTTGATAATGAAAAACAAAGCAGTAATTAGCTTTTTGTAAGGTTATAAGCACATCTAATTATGAAAGTACTTGTGAATAGAAGACTCAGCCTTTCCACGTATTAATTTCTGTGCTGTCAGTTTCCTCTGTAGAAAATTATTTTGGGAATGCAATAAAGGTTTTAATTTTGATTTTTTTTTCCATTGGCTTTGCACACCCGGACTACATCTACTAACTGCTTCTCTTTAGCATTCTTCTTTATGGGAACCCTCAGTTACAGGCAAGATTTAATTTAGAACTAGGTTTTTTTTACAAAACCAGAGATACATAGTGTAGATGAAAATGAACAGGTTCCTTTGTCATTGACAATTTAAATTAGCCTGTTAATCCTAGTGTGACTAAAGCAGAATAGTCAGCATAGGGTAGTAAAAATGAAAAAAAAACAAATCAGATTACTCTTTTATAAAATCATTAATCATTTTTCTACCATAGATATCCTTATGTAACTGGAAGGGAAGGTGCTGATACAGACTTGATTTTTACTAAAAATCCTCAGTATATACATATTCACTACTACAGTAATGGTTAGTATTTGATAACAATATAACAATAATTAAAATAAAACTTCTTCCCTTCAAGCTCAGTTTATGAATCTACTTCAGTGTTTTTAGAGTTTCAGTATTTGAGAAAGTAATATGACAGCAGATTTAGGCTATAGGTTCAGAATCTGACAGTGGAGAATGAGAATAGCCAAATTGAGTCATATTCCCTGATTAAACTGGGAGATTTAAAAATTGCTTTAGAATAGCTCATCTCACCTCAGAGGAGAACTTTCACATATTCAAATATAATTCTGTCCCCATCAAAGGCAAGGGGATCTAGCTCATTTAAGTGGGAGAAGCATTAGGGCCTGTCTGTGTCATCTTTTACTGTGAAATAAGAAGTTCTTGAGCTGAGCTAAATGTTGTAGAATTTGCTTAGTGTAAGAGCTGCCTTTTACTCAGGGTAAATGCAAAAGGGGACATTCAAGTGCTCTGTGCAACAGGTAGCAGAAATTATAGGAAAGCTGTCACAATCATTGGCTTGCATGTTGCAAAGGCTGAGAACAAGATGAATCATTTGGTAGCAGAGAGGGGCAAGACAAATGCAGGCATGTAAGAGCTGATTGCTGGAACTGTGATTGCCTACCATCTGTGACAGAAAGAGGAAAGGGTGCCTGACTATGAGGAAAATGGTAGCAAAAAAAGCACTGGATGCATTAACAGCATCATTAACAGTCTGGTCTGAGAAAGAGATAAAGGATAATTTTTGTGAGAGACTGGGAGCAGAAAGGTTGTCCTCTGATTGCTGCTGTGGCCAGAGAAAATGGGTCCAAATATTAATTTTTTTTTTTTACAACTAAATAACTTTGATCCCATCAGGAATGCATAAATCCCTTACTTCCTTGCAGGCAGAACTCACCACTGAGCCTTGGCCTATTAACTGAGGTCAGAAAGGACGCAGGAAAGTTGACAAGGTGTTTTTTTGTGAAATTGTACTGTTGTGGGAACCAAGGTAACAGCTCTGATACCCAATGTTTTTAAGATAATTTATTTCCATTTATCAACCTGTCCTTTACCTTATTATCTTACTATGCAGTGCATTAGTGAGTTTTCCTGGAGGACTTGTTTTAGTGTGTTTGCATAGAAATCAATGGACTTGTTGCATCTCTCTCTCTGGAACAGCCACAACATGGTCTGCTTTGGTTTGTTACAGAGTAAAACCCCATGGGTTCATGCCTGACAGAAAAAACCAATAATTTTCTGAGAGGTACCTACTGCTCTTCCCTGGGAAAAAAAGGGAGGGTCCTGGCTTCCTCCACTGCCATTCTCAGCTGCTCCTATTTGACATGCCATGCACTGGAAGGCATCTCATTTGGCAATGTAATCTAACTGGAGATTCATAAATCCATATCTCTATTTTTAAACTGCATTTAAGTTGGTAGTAGAATGGTATCATTCAATTTCAAAAATGGATGTATTTCTGAAGTAGCCTAGACATCCTTGCAAAGGCAGAGTGCTTTATTAGGATAAGAGAACTATAAATAAACAAGATAATGAAATATTCTGACTTCACAGTGTATCAGATTAATTGTGTTAACTTAAGGAACACAAGCCAAAATAGAAGGAGTCCAAAAGAAAAGTAATAAATTTCAAAGTGTGTCTGAAAGTCTACTTAAAGTCTGCTTTGGCAAAAGAAGTGAAGACATTTTCCAAGCTCAATTGAGAGGAATGTCAAGAAGGTGAGTGAGTGATCTGAGAATGAATAAAGGAACACAGATGAACAATGTAAGGCTAATGCATTAATTCACATCCTGTTTCTCTGCTTAGATTCATCCTCTGCAGTGGCAGCCATAAATTCAGGTTTGTGACTGACTGAAAAGGGCACTGCTTTTAAATCTAAGGTGCTCATCAAGAGTATTGAATGCATAAAGTTTTTTCACATACAAAGACCAAGTTGGCAGGTGTTGAGTTATAGAAAAAATGTCTTCTCTCCTCCTTAAGCAATTTAAAGATTGATGCTGTAGGTCTTTCATTATATGGATCACTGAAAGAAACAATCATTCCTATATTTCACTGTCAAGTTAATTGCTGTAGTGGTCAGCTATGTTACTGCTAAATCTCAAACTTGGTGCATCTCAGTGTTTCTAGGAGAAACATCATCCAGACAGAGCCTAGCTTTCCCCTGGGAGTCCAGCTGATGAGTTTTCACTCAGCTCCTCTCTGCCTCAGGTGATAAGTATAAAAGAAGTGCTACCCCAGTTCCTTCCTGGTATAAATACATACAGCAAGTTCAAGGGTGTCTTTTTTTTTTAATGATACTGACTTTTCTACCTAAAAATATCTCTTATCTGCATAAATGCCCTTTCTTCCAGTGGGACAGTTTGCAGTTTGATTTATTTCTGTGGCTAAATGAGAACATCAACATCTGACACTAAACATGAGTAACTTATTAAGCCATTGGTAGCCCTCTCACATTATTAAGATCTTCAGTGTCTCTGGAGAATGGTTTTCTTCACACATTTGCTTCATCAAGCCTCTTACAGCACAAGCAGTCTGTATGCCTACAACCAAATAAAAATATGATGATGCCATGTAATTCCTGATGTTTGCAATGTGGGTACCTACTGCTACTGTGGTCACAATCTGAAGACAGTGGCTCCTCACATCCTAAAGCAGATGTCTGTCACATGGATCATCCCCAAAACTGCCTGCTCCTCTCTGCTGACCAAAAAGAGCCTGATAATCACTATCCCAGATGTAAATTACTTGTCTGTACCAGCTTGAAGCTTTCTGAGATGACCTCCAGCATATCTTTCATAAAAAGTGTTGCTGAAGACAAAAGGTGATAGTGGACCTGCACCTTAACAGGAGTAAGATTAAATGGTGTTAACTTCATTTCACTGTACTTTTCAAAGCGTAGTCTAGCCTGAGAGTATGAGTCTCCATTCACACAATGGAAATAATTCACCCTTACTGCTACTTTGTATAGATTGAGAGTTAAATGCTTAGTGATGTTTGCATCAGGAAGCACCAAGATCCTGGCTGCAAATGCCTGTGTTAAACAGAGCTAAAACATGAGGTGGTGCAGTAAAAATGTGCCTATCACTTAAATTCACAGATGTGAATTTAAGTTAATACTGTATGCAGAAATCATCTGAATGTCTGATCTGGGAAATTAAGAGAAGGAGAGACAAGTGCATCAGAGAAGGATGGTAATGCGCACTGTTGATTATCACCTAAAATAAATCCAAAGAAAAATATCAATCCTTGCTCTTTTGCATCTTTCACGTCTGCTTAATCCGTGAACACCCACTGGCATTATTCCTAATTACCATAGGAAAGGAAAAGAATTGGAAAAAGTTGTCTTTTATCTCAATTAAAGGTATCACATGTGCCTGTCTAACAGGTGATCAATGCTAATGCACATTAGGGGATACTGCTATCATCAAGCCTATAGTGACTTGTGAAAGGGCACACACATGACTGGAATTCATATTATGCTGTTCTTCAAAGCTTTCTGATATGCCAGGGAACTCTTTTTCATCAACTCTAATCAATACTTCAAATTCTGATAATTAAATCAGTCCTTGGAATGAATAGCATACTGAATGAAAGAATCTTCCGTATGCTAGCACAGAAAAACAGCAGCAGAAACTTGACCTTCATAATACTGCCTCCCTTTTTCTTATAATATTGCTATAAATTACCTCAAGAAAAGCCTGCTGCTATTATCAAATTCAAAGCCACCTCTCAGGATATATTCTGTCTACTCTCAAAAAAGCACCTATGTACTTCTTCATCCTTGAGCTTCATCTGATATAAAAGCAGTGAAGTGATTAAAGTCAATATGGCCAAATATAAACATCACATTCAGCAGCAGACCCTGTTGCACAGTTATTTTGCATTCCAAGAGCATGTTACCATGAAAACAAATTCACATGGAAGGTGTGCCATGCTGCTGTTCAGAAACCTACCCAGCAGCCAGGGGCTCCCACCTGTATGGTGTTTCTCCTCCTGTGTTCCCTGTGGCTCAGTGGTGTCACAGCCCCTCTCTGCTCCTGCTGAAATGTCTGGGTATTTATGCACATTCAGAATGCAAACCTAGCTCATTGTGACAGTGTGCCTTTTCTATTTTTTTTTTTTTTTTTTGATTTGCAGCAGCAGAAAGCATGACTCCTTCCTCAGCTCTGCAAAGGAGGGCATGGCTAGGGTTGGTGTTAAGGTTGGGATCAGGGCTACATCTGAAGCTTTCCACCCCAGACTGCTTTTCCTATTACAATCATCTTCAATGTCCAAGCCACCTCATGTGGCTGGCTGGCAGTCTGCTGCTAAGAGGGAATCTAAGCAGATTTATTTCCCTCTAAGGAGCAACTTTGGGGAACAAGAGCCTTTGCAAGTGCTCTCAGACATATTGCTCACTTGTTTGCAGTTCTCATGATCACAGAATCATATAATATGACCAGATAAAGTCTGGAATCATATAAAGTCTTGGGTTAGAACAGACCTTAAAGATCATCTAGTGCCAATCCCAAATGAGAAAAAAATTGAGATAATCACTTCAAGAACACTGGGAGTGTTTTCAGAATTCATTTCCACAATCCTAATCATGCAAAGGGTCTTGAAGTGGACAAAAAGACCTGGCTGAACTTTTCTGTATTCTACACTTGGAATCTGTCCTATATCTCTGACATTAAGAAACTTTTTTCTGTGTAATGGGAAAGGAAAGCAACATGAGATCTGAGCAAGTGTCTAAGAGCATTGTTGGAGGAGCAGTCTCATCTGAACTGCCATCTTCCCTTTCCCACTGGGACCACATGAAAGCAGCCCTCATTAAATTAGCTCTGGACATTCAAAGTTACCTATTTGTCTTTTAAAGTAGGTAATTCTATAATTTTTTTTCTGCTACTAGCAGATACCTGAGATGTGAATGTTGTGCCTGGAATAAACTCACCATAATAATTTAAAGACAGGCACTGTCACCACCTTCCAAAGACATTTGACTATTTTCACTGTAGAATTGTACCCAGAATTTCAAATCATTATGTTTGAGGGAAAAGCCATTGCATGCCATTGCCTTTTACCCAACCTGAATTTCTAATGTCTATCAACACAAATTCTTTTTATATCAAAACCAGAGATTTACTGGTCATGAAAATATATGAGAGTGGAAAACTATATTATATAAAGCCATGATAATATTAATACACTTGGCCAGAAAAAGACCATATTAAATTTCAGTATTTTTCCATACTGAAATGTGACTGACTTTTTAAAAATATTTCCAGAGTAAATCACATATCATATTTTGAAGCTGTCAGCTCCCCGGTGAAGGTAACATCATGCTAACAAATGGTAAAATATAATTTTAGCTTCTTGAAATTAAGAACCCTACTAATAACTGTATTGAGATAAAGTTGCTGTTATTTCTTGAACCCCTATATAATGTAAATATACACAGATCAAAATACAGCATTTAGCAGCCACAGAAAAGCAGAGAATGAGCATGAAGTAGACAAGAGATGGGTAACTGGAAGAGTAATGGAGTGAGCACCAACTCACTGCCACTAGCAGCAGTGAACGGGCTTGCTGGCAGCAGGTGCACTAGTTTGATGGCTAAGTGATCTTATTATTAAATTATTATTTAGTAACACTGTCATGAACTGCATTAAAAAAGTACCACATTTAGAAGAAAATACATAATTCAAAATTGTTGTTAAAGAGAATGGGATAGTGTTCTGCTATGCCAAATATACTTTGTCAAACTGACACCTAAAGCAGATGAGAATAAATGTATGAGGCTTAATTATTATTTCTTATCAAGGAGTAATATCTGTTTTTTTGTCACTGGACAGAAATGTTGAGACACTGAAGTTTTGCAAACTGTTAGTCACTCAAGTTACTTTTGTTCAGAAACATACTTAGAGTCACAGATAATTTCTTTTGGAAAAGACCTCTGAGATCATTGGGTCCAGCTGTTAAGCCAGTAGTGCCAAGTCCACCACCTGAACCATGATTCCAAGCACCACACCCGCAAGTGCTTTAAATACCTCTAGGGATGGGACCCAAACACTTCCCTGGGCAGCCTGTTTTAATGCCTGATAATCTTTTCAGTGAATAAATTTTTGTTAATATCCAATCTAAACGTCCTCTGGCACAACTTAAGCCTGTATTTCCCTGTGTAATCTTATGACATGTTTTTAGTTCTCCTGAGTGGGCAGCAGGAATGAAGTTGAAAGCAGACATGGAATGTTGACCTAAGGTCAACACGGTAGGGAGGCATCAGGACCACCAAAGACCCACCCACAGCCCTCTGACCCACTTCCAGAAAGGTCTAGAGGAATGAACTGCACATAATAACTAATTTGGATAGAAAGTGAGAAACCTATCTCTAGGTGAGAGGAAACTTATCTATAAAAACATTCCTCAGAGAGCCTGGGCACCTGCATCCCAGGATACTGGACTCTCTGTTAGCTGCATTGATGCTGAAGCCAGGATTGGTGATCATTCTTTCTCCCTTTTTCCTCTCTTTCTCTCTCCGTCTCTCTAATTTTCCTCTCTCTCTCTTTCACCCTACCACTCATTCAAAGCCCACTCCCCTGTGCTAGAAAATAAGACCCTAATATACCAGTTTCTATACCAAATGTAACATTTACGATAAAACTCTTTGAGTTTCTTTTGTGGACCCTTTGACTTTTGTAATTTCTTTTCAACCATGAGCAGGTGCCAATCTTGGGCACTCACTTCTTAAGGGTGGGACACCAAGAAGATTAGTGGGATGGAGCACTTCTCCTGGGAGGAAATCCTGTGAGAATTTGGATTCTTCACCCTAGAAAACAGAGGGCTTTAGCCAGGTGATCTAATTGCAGCTTTCCAGTACCTGAGGAGAGCCCATGAAAAAGATGGAGAGAGAGTTTTTACAAGGCATATAGTGGCAGGACAAGGGGGAATGGCTTCAAACTGAAAGAGAGGAAGTTTATGTTTGATAATATGAAGAAATTCTTTACTGTAAGGGTAATGAGGCACTGAAACAGGTTGTCCAGGAAAATTGTGGATGTCCCATCCTTGGAAATGTTGGACAAGACTATGAGCAATCCATGACACTGGTCTAATGAAAGGTTCTCTGCCCATGGCAGAAGGGTTGGAACTGGATGATCTTTAAGGTCCCTTCCAACCCAAACCATTCTGATTCTGTGTTTCTGTGAAAATACATAAGGATACTCAAGACACCTTTCTCTCATGCTATGAAAATGTAGATTTCACACACTGCAATTAACAGCCACATGGCCCTGTGCTGTCCTTTTTGCATTTTCTTTTCAAGTGCTGATGCCAGCATAAAAATTAAAAATGAACAAATATCATGCAGGCTTTGCAGTCTCTCTGGAAAAGTGTCAGTTTGGGGGATTCAAATGAGAAATTGGCCTGGAAGTCATTTCAGTATGGATCTTACAGGATATCTGCAGCTGTTTTAATGAGGCTGGTATTTTAAATAACCATTTGAAAAAAAAAGAAACAGTGGATTCTATCATCATTTTTATATAGCTCTCACTCAGGATAAAATTTTTGACATTAAAGCAGTCTTGTCAGAAAGCTGTTATGAGGTCTTAAATGCTCTTGCTTCTTTAACATTTCTTCTTCCATTAATGAAGGATTGGAAAAAATGAATTTGTCATGAATCTCTTCAGAGACTGTGTAATGAGAGCTATTAAAATGTTCAGATTCTTGGGAAGTTACTGGACTCCAATTACTCTGTGAGGTTCATTTTTGTTTAATACTTTATTTTATTTTATTCCTAATATAACCTTTGCATTTTATTTGTTTAAAATATGAGAATGTATATCCCAGTACTAAGGTGGTATGAGCTACTTCTCTTTTCTTCTTTGCCTGTGCTTATGATTTAAAGTCAGACCTACCAAACTGGAGTCCTTGCTTAGCATTAAGCAATTTTCTGTCTCCTCTATGACTTTGAAATGATAAATTTAAGGGTTGAAAGCTGTTTAATAACTAGTCCATTGCTTTTCTGTGAGCACAGCCTATAGAGACTTCAGAGAGACTCTAGACAGAGCTGAAGTTCACAGGATGACAGGAAAACCCTGCCCTAAAATGCCACTTGACAGATGAGGACATTCCTAGTGGCTGCCCATACTCATGTTCTCAACTTTTCCAGCCCTGATTTAGGATGCAGTTAAAATGACTCCCTGGCACACAGGTTTGGTTCTTAGCTGATGGATAGGGAGAGATTCATCTTCAGGTTTGGACATGAAGTGGAGGTGCTTTATCACAGCTTGCAGGTGTCTCTGGTGCCTCTGGGGAGATGCAGGGGATGAGGCAGATGCCCTCAGCTGCATCAATCAAGGGTCACAGGTCTGCTCTCCCCTGCAGTCTTTGTTTCAGAAGGGCACATATCCTTGTCCTGCTTGCCAGCCCCTGGGGACTTTCCATGGCTCCACAAGCACTCCTGCACACCCTTGAGTGGGCACAAAGCTGAGCCACAGGTAATGGATCCACAGGAGGGTAATTCAGCTGGTTATTCAGGCACAGGGAGGTGATTCAGCTCAGCACACATAGGTGTCCAGCGCTGTTTGAGGTGCTCTAGACTGTTTGAAATGCCCCCAGTTGACTCTCAGGCATAGCCCAGGGCCAAGAGAATGACCCCACATATTTGGTCCAGCAGCTAAGCCAGACAGAATGCCCAGGGGCCCTCGTACAGTGCTGGGTGCCCACATCTGGGCAGCTGAACTGAGTCTGGCTATGAGCTGAAGAGTTTGGCAGGCTCCAGCTGACTTCACTGCCTGTAAGAGGAGCTGAAACACCAGACTCCCATATGGGCACTGAAATTCAGGTGCCAGAATTAATCCAATTTGAAGTAATCTGCTGTATCCCACTGCTGGTGGGGTACCTGGAAGGTACCTCTTGGTTCTTCCCTCCTAGGAACAGTTCTGTCCATCTCTTCTTGAATTCAGGTCACAGCAGCTACTAGAGGGGTTAAATCAAAAGCTGACAGGCAGAAGATTGTATAAAACAATGCAATTGAGATGGCAGGTTGTTTGATAGAGGTTTGTATTTTGGCAAAATAGATACCTTTTAGTCCAGCTCTGAATGCAACCCAAGCTGTACATTTTCTTCACCTGCTCCCTTCCTGATATATCTGCAGATGGACCAAGATAATCCTTATTCTCTCACCAGTATAAATGATAAGCAGCTCCAGGAAAAACTGAAATTATGCTCTTATAAAATAGTGTGCGAGAAAAGAAGAAAGGTGTCTGCAGTATGTACTCTTTTATGTTCTTTGATTTGGACTTACAGATATAGCTGGAAAAGCAAGAGGTAGTTTCTTTAAAGACCTGCAGTAATTTAAAGTTCTGTAACTAAAAGATTTGATTCAGCCTTAAACTCAAAGTGTTCTGCAATTAGGGCGAATTACTGAGGTTTAAACTAAGGGACAATTGAATATAGAAAAAAATTTTTCCTGTTACTTTTGAATTGAAACCAGAGGCAAAAGTACTGCTTTTAAAAGTATGCATGGTTTGATCTATAGCTTTCAGTTGGGCAAACTCCTGGGAAAATTACTACCTTCCTGTGATGCACAATGGAATTCTTCCAAAGGACAAGATCCCTAAGCTGATAAAAATCAGCATAAAGCCTCTGAATATCATCACCTCCAGATCTAACCCACAGTATCTTATCTATAAATACTGTTGTGGAGTGGCTTTTAAATAATCTGACTCCTCTGATACATTCACAGTTTATGCTTATTAATTCATTAGGATGACACAAATTAACATTAGACTTCACAGAAGTAATTTTTTTTTCCTGGAAGAAATTACTTCTGTCTGTTTTGAATAAGATGTCCATTACCCACTGCTGAAATAAAATTTATATGTGGAACCCAGTGCAGCAACTGAAAGCCTCATCCATGGGTTCTGAAGTGCATGTAAATGATCATGGAAGGTCGGGGGGGGGGACAGATCATGAATTACCCAAGCTACAATTACACCAGGACACAGACAATAACTGCCTCTGCTCTGAAACATTGTAAAAGTTGAAGTGACCACAAATCTCAAGAAACTCAGTGATGAGAAAAACGATTCCAACATCATGGCTGACCTATGAGTCCGGATTCACCCAGGGCTCAAAATTTTTCTTACCAGTATTTCAGTGAGGTGAGTCAGACGTGCTCCATTGTAGCTTGGGCTCTTAACATCATCTGTAGTACCCACAGGTGTTTCATAAGGAAAGTAGGACACAGAAGCAACCAAAAGGTCTTGTTTTCGATTAAAGAGTAACTGAACTTTTAAAATGAGAACATGTTTTTTTTATCCAGTCTTTCCTCCTAGGTTTTTACAAAAAATTGTCAAAAGCACAGCCTATAAAAATGCAATCCATTTTCATTTAAATATCTGGTTTGCAAAATTTCTAGATATAACTAAGTATTGAGAAGGACTGGTTTCAGGATACTAGTTCATTCTGCATTAATTTATTTTTCTTGATACCATTTCCAATTAAAATATAACTCTAATATTTTTTTCTATTTTATTATGAAAGTTTATTTCTTATAATAAAATCAGGTATACAAAAAAAGCTTGCCTCTACATTTCTGTGGGCATCTTTAGAGAGTACTGAATATTTAAAAGATATTATAAATAGAAGCGAGATCCATATGGCAAGATAATAAATATTCATAAAATTATGGATAGTCTGACTCTCTGACTCATTTTTGCAACTGCAGTGCTGTAGGAAACAAATATACATCTCCATTCAACTGCTGGATAACTCATTGATCTGCCTGCCTGTTCCATCTAGGCACCCAGCATAAGAATATGTTTTTTCTCATTGCATCTCATAAACAGCAAAGTCTTTTAGCCTTTTAGCTTTTGAATATTAACCTGCAAAGTTTCAGAGTCCTTCGTTGGATGTGACAGGATGTGAAATGTACAACTTGGGAGGAATATTCTTTGCAGATTTCTTGAAGAGTGTACTGCATTAAAATGTATAAATTTTGCACACCTGACAGAAAAAAGAAACTCCGTGTTGAGCATCAGGTGGGCCATGTGAAATTAATAATTTCTCATTCAGTTCATTTCCCAGTGGAAACATATCTAGCATACACAAACTCCAGCTCTGCATTAATTTCCACCCTTGTTTAAAGTCTTGGTTCCACAAATAGGTACTTTTTCTAAATATGCACTCCAGCTCCCATTAAGACAGCTTTGCACTGGGCCAGGGAGGCTCCTGTGGGGTGCTGGGCTGCCTCTGGAAAAGGATGAGGCCTTCATCTCACATTTTATGTAATTTACTAATTTTCCTCCAATTTGGCAAATTCAATAGGCTCTCTAATTCTTATTGGCTGTTGCTGACCTTTATTTATGATTACATCAAACCTGTATTCATTCCAGTTATTTTATTGTCATGTTTTTGTCATTATTACACAAATAATAGTGTTGCTTTTGATTATTAGTGAGAAAGCAGAAGCTTTAATTTAGTACATAATTATGCCTTTGCTTTTCTAATGGAAAACCACAGTGTAAGTGTAATTGCTTCTGTGTAACAACTTGTTATTACATGCATTTCATGCTCATAATTCTTTTGCTGATACCAGGCAAATATTTTCAGCCTAAATTTTCCCTGCGTACATTTTGGTAACAGCTTTGAGCCCTGAGGATGCACAGACTTCTATTATTAACCTTTAAGAACCAGTAAATAATTATAGTTTAATTTTGTTTCAATTCTGTTGCTGTTAACTGACGGCTGATTACCACCTTCTCAACCAGCCCAAGATATAATGAGTAAGATGGATTTCCAAAGGGTTGCATAATAGATATAGGTTGAAAAATGAATTAGGGAATGCTGCCATATTTTGATTATTACATGCACACTAAGAAGTAACATAGCTGAACTACTTCTCAGTTGAAAGAACGTTTTGAAGACAAATAAGCAGCCCATTTGAAAAGAAATTATATTCCAGGTATCACATTTCATCGCTCATTTCTGGGAAATTTTGTCACTAGCATCAGCTAATTTTCTAGCATTACTCACCCTGTCATGGTCTATGGGGCTAAAATTAGTTGGAATATATCATTTGAGTGCACTGACTTACACTTGGTTCCTTTCTCTTTCAAACTGAAGGAGAGCTATATGCTTTGATCACACCACTGGAAGATAATGCTCATCTTCTACCCTCCTTTTCTCATAGAAAGTATAATGTCATGAAAATCAAACCTTCTAGTCCCTTTCTGGCAACTTTCCAAATATGAGAGGAGAAAAATGGTACCCTTTTTAAATCCAGTTTTAAAAATGAAATAGAAAAGAGACAGGTGATTATATAAGTGCATTCACATTTCTACACTTAAGTGTGAAGTTTCTACAGAATCCCTATAATTTTCATTTATGCTTGTTTAGGTCTTTATCTGGCTTCTGTGTGGATTAATATCACCTTATTTTGTACCAGTCTAATAGAGGGAGTAGAAAGGCATTGGCAGGTATCCAGTATGGACCCTTGTCCTTTTCTCTTTGGCTTCCCTGCAGGGGAATGGCTCTAAACAACAAAACTAAAGCTATGGATGGAAGCATAAAAAGGGAAGAAATGTTTTAGTGTCTGTTTTTCCCCTGCTCTTCACCATAAAATGTGGCTGTAAGACGATTTCTAACTGAATTAACATCAGCATCAAAAGGCAAGAAGTTAGGTTAGAATATAAAAGGGAAAGTTTAGGAAAGACAGTGTAGCTGTGGGTTTTTTTCAGGCCATCTGAGCCTGGTGAAAATTAATGTAAGATTTAAAGAATGGGCTGAACTAATTTCACAACAATCAGAGGTCATCTCTGAGAATGCCTGCTGAGGACAGGTGACACTTCAGGAGGTGAAAGATGAATAATTATAGCACCACCATCCAAAAGGAGACACAGGAACTGCTGGGGAGCTGGAATATGCTGTGCTCAACTTCAGAGCCAGGAAAACTATTGGAACGACTTACTCCACAAATAACTGCAGATGCTGGGAAAATGAGAAGGATTTGAGAAAAGAGCCAAGATGAAATTCTAAATAACATGTCATATCAGACTATTGATTTCCTCCCTGATAGTGCAACGATTCTAAAGAAAAGGGAAGAATCAGTAACAGGACATCACTGGACTCCAGGAAGCCTATTCAAACTCTTTTGCCTGACTTTCTTCCAAGCTAAGGAAGAAACACATTCTACGTGCAACTAATATAAACGGGTTCCAAACTGTTTAAATATATATTGGGAATAGACAGCAAGAGGTCACCACAGTACAAAATAGAAGTATTGGGCAGTGCTTGTGAACTATTCATTACTTTCACTCACTCTGTAGAAGATGGAAACACAAAGGATGAAATAGGAAACTTTCTCCTTTAAGAGTACTCTAAGCTGACCCTATACTGAAGAACAGGATTAGAATAATGATGATCTGTTGGAATTACAGTCCCAAAATATTGGGTGAAATTCCACTCTGATTTATGCAGCTGCAAACAGAGGGTGGGAGAAAGGCACCCTGCAGAAAGGAGCTGCTGCTTTTAGTAAATCATAAGCTGAAAGTGAGATTACAGCGCTACAGACATCCTGAAACAGGTAAGCAAGCTTTCCATGGAAAGCGTATCTGAGCATAAGTGTGTAAAGCACACAAGAAGTATTCCTGTGACTCTGGTTAACACCAGTCACACACCATCCAAAACACTCTGGGGACTCAGGCTTCAGAAAAGATGTGAATGAGAGAAAAACAAGAAATAAAAGTTCAGTTCTACAAGTCTGAGGGCAGTTAGAAGAAATAGAGGTTGCAAGTGGGAAATGGACTGAAGGGAGACACCAAGTCAGTTTTTCTGTATGAAAAAGCTGCTGAAGAGAGAAATTAATTGAAGTGGTTTCCATGTCCCACATGAATGGAACAAAAAGTCATGAACCTGACATACAGGGTATGAGATTTTCTTTAGACTACTGAAAAAGCCAATTTAAAGAAAAGAGAATGATCAGGAACAGATTTTCTGGAAAGACTGGGGTTTTCCTCATCGGAAGTTACTGAGATGATGCCAGATATACCTTTGTTAAGACTGATATTCACTTTTAGACCTTTTTTTTCTAATTTCCTGTTACATCTATTATGAGGAAAAGAAAAAGCCAAAGAGCAATGGTCAAAACTTCTGCTCAGACTTCAATTCTCACCTCCCCTTCACTGGGAGTTGCTTTCTCTCTGCTGATCAGTATCTTGGGGACTCAGGACCACAGAAAGAGCTGGGAAAAAGGAAACTCCCTGTCCCATGAAACCCAACTGAGCTTCTGGCCAAAAACTTACTAAGATGCTGAGTGGTATTTTGGCATATTCTCGGTTTAGTAGAGTGACAAAAATTTTTGGTAAAATTTAGAATTTTAAAGAACGTATCAGGCCACATGGCTCTTTGCTTTTGCCCAGTGTTATCTATTTTTGTCCTAAATGATATCTATACTGATAATTTGTACTGTATAAACAAAGACCTGAATTCATAAGGTGGCTTTCATATCCATGCTACAGAAATCACCCACAAATTAATTTCTGATGAAGTATTATTTCCTAGGGACTAACATATTACTCCTGAATCACCAGTTTATCAGACTGTAGTTGCCTAGAAAGCCAGATGCCAAGCAGAAGGGAGCTGTTCTTCTTTCTTTCTTATCTAGAAAGCAAGAGTTAGCTTGACCAGTTTAAAAACATACATGCCCACATCACTGTAAGAAGAATATGCAAGTTTTCTGATTGCAGCTCTGCATGGCCTGCTCTGTGGTTCCTCAATACATTGTTCAAGAAAGACTTAAAAAAGAAACAGTGTGGCTGGGCCACTCTTGCAAATTTGTACCTCAATTTCCTACCAAGAAAATTACTAGAGGTACTGTGAGTCTAAAAATCACTTGGCAGCCCTGACAGGTCCATGCAGCTGGATGACAAGGTGATAACTTTGTACAGAGCAATGCATAATCACTCCCACCTCAGTATAACAAACTGGCCAGCTCTTCAAAGCTTTTGAAATACTAATTAAGTTGAAGTCACATTTCTAAGGACAGAAATATCTGCAAAAACTGGAAGAGCTCTTTTCCTTTGCCAGCGATTTGCTCTTGTCCATACATTGTGCTCCAGTTTTCCTGCTTCAATTATGCAGCATCATGCATTATACAGTGCTCTTCAACTCATGGGGTCAGCCTATACATGGAGAGCATTAATTTGGTGTGTCACATAATGGGCACTTCCTCCTGCAGAGTGGTGGCTTCAGAAATGGTCTCATCAGAAGCACTGCTGGACGTGTGGAGCATTTGTCATGAGGCAGTAACGATGCTGCACCCATTTGCTGGCGCTTCCCTGAGGATATGAAAAAGTGAAGCCTCGTTTTCCAGGGAGAACCTTTATTCCCCTCAGACCCTTCTATTAAATTTTAAAAATTCAGCTGCCACATCCAGCTCCAAACAGTAAATATCTGGATGCAAGCAGATATACAGATATACATTAAATAACAAATAATTCTAACTTACATATCTTACCATATATTAGAATATGTTTATTTTCAATTCAATTCAATGATGAATGAAAAATGTGCTTGTGTATGTGGATTTGCAGTGGCAATATGGATTAGGGGGACACAACATAAAATATATTTCTGTGCAAAGGAAGTACTAATGCTTTAAACTGAACTAAATGCAGCAGCTTTGCTTCGACCTTTTCATGCAATCAGTGTGTTCTGCTAAGCTCAGTAGTTAGGTAAAAATATGAAAGCTTGGTATGAACCACAAAAATTATCTTAGAGATCAAGTATGAAGATTTTTTCTTTTCTTGTTTTCTGTTATATCAGAGATAGAAATATCTCTGATGTTTCAGCATCTTATCTAGTAGATGACAGTGTCATGTCAGTAAACTCTATGTCTACCTGCCAGCCTCAAATCAACAATCCCTATTGAAAAAACTCCCTTGAAAGATGGAAATTTTGCATCTATGGAAAAGATTAAATAAGTGACAAAGCCTGAAAGCAGTGTGAGATGTACTTTTATCAGAAAATTCTCATCTCCTGCACCCATATTTTTTCTTTAAAGTTGTCTCATACATGCATACTCAAGACATGCATACACACTATTGAAAGTTATTGCTCAGGATGTGTGCCATAGTTGTGCACAGATTAATTTGTTTTCGCAGGTTTAAAATCAACTAGATCGTGAAAAAAAGAACAGCCAAAGCCATCTAATAAATTGGGCAACAATTACTCTTTGTATCTCCATTTAAATTGAGAACAGATGTGCATTACACACAGTCACTGCAGAAAAAATAAGAAGCTTCCTTTAGTGATGGATTTTTGAATACACTTGCAGTGATGGTAAGGCAATACATTAAAAAGTACATCAGCCATTTCTCAATTAGGTTTATATTCTCCACTCACCAGCTTTGTGTATCTAAGGAAAAAGTGAGACTATTTCACAGGGAGGGCTTTTATACAGCATTTAGTCCAAGGAAACCTGTTGGCTGCTTTGGTCACAGCTGATTCCCAAGCTTAGTTCCCTATCTGTATAAAATGTGTGTCTGTAAAATACACAAGGACAGCAGGTCTTCTGGTAATCCTTCACATGGGAACTGTTAGTCAAATTCATCCTACATGTAAGTTCATGAAGCCAGTGAGCTTAACACTGGGGATCATTTTCCCCCAGAGCATTAATGGCAAGGTGTCTTTCAGAGACAGTCACACAGCCACACTGAGGAGGGGAGGGAAACTCTTTGCCCTCACAGACACACTGCTGTCCAAAGGATGAGAACAAATGAAGTGTAAAAGCCAATTTGGGTTCTTCTACCAGATCCTGAGTCTCTCTTTTAAAAGCATCAGTCAATCAGACTGACGTTTCCACTTAACCTTGTGAAACAGAATGGATTTTCCTCTCTTTGACATTTTAGCCAGGGACATCACGTGTGCACTCTTCTGTAGCTGTGGCACAGCTTCATATAGGCTGCTGAAAGAATGAAATCCTTGTCTGTTACCAAACTATTTCTAGTTTTAGTTTGTAATATTTCTTTCATGCAGGAGGAAGTCCTCATAGTTTATTCTGGCACATCTATAGCTCTTGATGTAGAGTGCAAATAAACAGGCTTATAGCAGGCTTGGAGCCAAAGGCAGCTGCTGGCAGGCTCTGGGCCAGCTCTGGACCCCTTGTAAAAGCCTTCAGCTTGGAAAGAAGGGAATGTTTCTAATGTACCTCCTGAAGGTCACTTGAAGGTGCTAACGTCTACATTGTCAAAGAGGAAAGACAAGCCATTGACTGGGCTAACAATACTGACTTCTGTAAGCTTAATGTTTTAATTTCAAACTAGACTACATAGAAGGCAGTCATGCCAAGGTCAGTAAAAGACAAGAGAGAAGTGTCCAATACAAATAATTTTTCTTTGTGAAAAGAACATTCTATTTTTACGATATTTGAAATTTGGAAGGGATCAGCTCTCTTAGTTCCTGTTTTTCCCATAGACAAAGACAATTCACCTACCAAATTAGAATAGAATAGAATGGAATAGAATAGAATAGAAG
This sequence comes from Diglossa brunneiventris, assembly GCA_019023105.1. Classification (NCBI taxonomy): domain Eukaryota; kingdom Metazoa; phylum Chordata; class Aves; order Passeriformes; family Thraupidae; genus Diglossa; species Diglossa brunneiventris. The sequence continues at coordinate 17,620,795 of CM032352.1, read as the reverse complement.
TATTTCAGTTGGAAGAAATCTACAAGCATCATCCAGTCTAACTGCCTGACGACTTCAGGGCTGACCAAAAGTTAAAGCATGTTCTTAGTGACCTTTTCCAAAAGCTTCTTAAACACTGAGTCTTGGTGCATCCACCTCTCTAGGAAGCCCGTCCCAGGGTTTGACCACAATTTCAGTAAAGAAATGCTTCCTAATGTCCAGTCTAAAGCTCCCCTGGTGCAGCTTTGAGCCATTTCCACACATCCTGTCACTGGATCCCAGGGAGAAGAGATCAGCACCTCGCTCTCTGCTTCCCCCTCTTGGGAAGCTGTAGAGGGCAACAAGGGCATCCCTCAGCATCCTTCTCTCCACACCAGACAAGCCCCAGGCCCTCAGCCACTCCTCACAGGACATTTTCTGCCAGCCTTTTCACCAGCTTTGCTGCCCCCTCTGAACCCATTTGAGTACCTTCACATGCTTCTTTAAATGATCTGTCATTTTTACAAAAACTATCCAAGCAGCTGGGATTTGTTCTGTTTGTTGCAGGATTTTTATTATTTTATTGTATTTGTATTTATTGTTGCCTCAGAATCCATTAAAGCAATTTTACTCAGCAATTTTTTTCAATATTGGTATTTGAGAAGAAGGGTTAAAATTTGAGCAATATTTATTCTCTATATATTTTCACTTTGTTTGAATTGCTTTATCTGCAAGACTTTACTAAAATTTACTAAAAATGAAACTCATTTTAACTGGAAAAATGGAAATTACTCTTTAAAAAATGCCAAAAGAGAGTGCTTGGGTATCTGTGATTCTTAACTAAGAGCGTTTTTTATTTCAGGGAAAAAAGGCTGAGTTTGTAGAAAGAATTTATTGAAATATTTTGTACAGCCCCAGTCTGCATAATTTCATAAAACTCAAAAAGCTTTTGTTTTAAAGATGAAGAGCACATGTCATCATCTTATGCCGGGAAGGAGCACTATACACAAGCAGATAATAAACAAGATAATAATCATCTGCAAGATCACCCAAATAAAAGCCTTAAACGACCTTCCACTGCTTTAATCCCATGCTATGTTTTAAGAAGAGTCCCAGGTTATGTCCTACATAACATACATATGACAGAATTCCCCAAAAGAATTTTTTGAAGGTTTCTGAAAAAATTTGTAGTTTTAGATTGACAACCATATCACCCTTTAACTATTATGACAATATATTCCTAAACCATAGCTGAAGTCCTGGTAGTTGTTTCTATGTTTTAAAAGGACTTTGAAGGGATTGCCTCATCCCATCTCTAAGCACCATAAGGAAAATGCCTACCAGCTGGGTGAGTAGGCCAGAAAGCCAAATTTGTGTCCTTCCCTCCTTTTCTTCTCAGGCACAGGTAATGCAGGATCATCCAGAGTCTGCTCAAAGTGTTCACTGCTTGCTCAAATTTAACAGGAAGCACAGCTCTGGTAAGTAATGAACCTTCAGTAATTACTTGATGATAATGGCTGAAAAGTTCCTGTCTCTTTTTTTTTCTTAGCAACTTCAAACTTAATTGCTATATTCTCCACAAGCTGAAAAAGGGATCTGTGAAGAACTTTTAACAGAATTATGCCATATTTGAAACACTTACCTGTTCCTGTGACCTGGCTTTGTTACAATCCACGTTGGATTAATAAAGAATTTCACCACGCAGCAAGGTGCTGTGCAGTTAAAGTTGCTATCAATGCCAGTCATGGAGCTGGGATGATTTCCAGAGCTCCTGAGCCCCATCCCTGTCTCTGAGGCAGGAAGGAGATAACCTCAGTTCTCACAGGCCATTCCTACCTAGAGCTGGGCTCTGGCAGCACCTCAAAGGGCTGCTCAGCCCTGAGAAGAGAAGGCTTTGGGGAAACCTTACAGCAACCCTCCAGTACTTAAAGAGGGCTGACAGGAAAGGTGGAGAGGGACTCTCTATCAGGGAGTGTAATGATAGAAAGAGGGGTAATTGTTTTAAATTAAAAGAAAGTAGGTTTACATTAGATATGAGGAGAAAATTTTTTACAACAAGGATGCTCCATCACTGAAAACTTTCAAGGTCAGGCTGGGTGATGCTCTGAGCAACCTGATTTACTTGAAGATGTCTCTACTTACTGCAGGATTATTGAACTAGGTGACCTTTTAAGGTCCCCTGCAATCCAATTTATTCTATGATTCTAAGACTGACTCCTATTGTGTCACCATTCCAAGGAGTCACAGCCAGGCCTTCAGGGAAGCAGGATCAAGAAACAAAGTAGATCCCACTGTAGGATTTTCTCCATCCTCTCTCACAAAAGGGGATGGCTGGACATTGAATCACTGCTGTTCTCATTAAATGTGTGTTTTCTGGTCTCCAGGAGAAAGCTCAAGGCCCTACAGTGCCACATGCCAATACCCAGCCAGACTAAAAGTAGCCTCGATCTTGGAAGAAGTCATGTGCTGTTCTTCCTGGGTGAACTTCCTGGGTTTTGGACCACAGAGACAGTGTGATTGCCCCATTGCTGTCCTGCTCCTTGCAGCCAAACCAGTCCATGCAAGGCTGGTTGAGGTATTTCTGTGGGGGCTTTAAGACTCAGAGGTGTTCACCCTTCCCAGGAGCAAGAACCAGCACACAGCTGCACTTGCCTGCTCCTGCAAATTTCTCTGCTGCAAGCTGTGTCACAGCTCCAGCTACAAAAACACAAGTCTTACAAAATTATGACATCTGATTTCTTTCTTAAAGTCCAATTCTAAAATGAGGCACTTTTCTTTGAAAGGATAAGATTTTCTCCCATGTGACTCGGGGCAAAAGTACTCAAGACAAAGCCCATGGCTGAAAACCATCAAAATATCCCAGCTGAGCCTGTGGTTTTGAACAAAGGAAGTGTCAGCACTGCATGTCTGGAGAATACAGTTCACTTGCTATTTCTCTCAGCCTTTGTGCTGTCACAGCAAAAGGAGACAGTCTCCCATTGAGCCATGTAAGCACCCAACTACATCAATCACAAAATATATGCTTGTTTCAGTGCCTAAGAAGAAATGCCAGGTCAGAACAAAGTGACCTATTACAGTTTTACACACACAAGGATTCAGTGAGTTTAAACAACAGCCCTTCTTGCCATAATTAGGGTTCAAAATCAATGTTCAAGTCAGACTTAAGTTAGACAATTGTTAAAGTCAGAAAAGGTGCTGCTTGGAATCCTGGGCATAGCTGCATGTGATCTGTGATGCATTGCTGGGCATTTGTAGCATTCTGGCCGCACTTCAGTCTGCTGTGGTGTTGAGCTGGTCCATCTCCCCAGTTCACAGAGGGCTCCCCACCACTGGGGATCCACTGGCATGGTGGGAACTCCCAGACCTTTCTCTCTCCACCTGATGCCTCAAACCTAAACAACACCAAATTTATGAAGTGCACAGGCTGCAGACCCTCAGAGATCATCATCCTCTCGGCCTGAGTGCCCTCATCCTCCCAGTTGCAAAGGGGTGAGTTCCCATCCTTAAGTCTCTTCCCAAAAGCAGGACAGGCACAGCAAGCCAGCTGGACTATGACTTCCAGCATTTCCTAAAGACTTCCAAATTTAGCAAACCTACCTTGCAGCTGTCATCAGACATGAAGGATCTTTCTGATGCTGAAGGAGCTCTTCCAGGACAAATGTTTTACAGCAAATGCTGAAGTTTCTGTTTAGATTAAATTCATATGAAGAGAACTTGTATTCACTTCATTTCTTCTTTTCACAGTTAAATCAATGAAGTATTTCCCTGAATTTCAGATTTGCATCTGGCTATCTTTATTAAGTCTTATAGAGTCCTATCTCATTTACAGTAAAATGGAAAAAGGAAAAATAGCTGAAAAAATAAAGACGTCAGTTTCTTTGTATTAGCATTTATATACTACACTGCAAAGACAAAGCCTTTGAAATTTGAGGGAGTTGTAAAAACCTAAATAATGCTAAATCAATTGTTCTTCACATATTAACAAGAAATTTCATGCATTTTATTGCTATCACTTTGATTTCACACTATTTTTAGAGCAGGACATGCATTTAGAAAATGAAACATGTAAGTAATATAGATATGTTTTTCAAGTTTCCCATCACATGAACTGAGAATCTAAAGCACTTTCTGAAAGGGCCTGTCCTTGATCTTGCTTATTCTAAGAAAATAAGAAACTGATCTTTTCCAGTTAAGGCCTCTGTACATCCACAGGCAGGAGCGCGGTCGCCTCTGGCAGCCCATGCAGCGTCAGAGCAAGGGGCAAAGCACAGCAGAGCCCAGGCACAGAGAATGCTGAGCTCACCCATCAAAGTGTGCTAATAATATAATCTGTGAAAGGCTTCTCTGAAGGTGTATGCAGGGCACAGAAAAGGAGCCTACCATCAGTTGTTCCCATCCCATTTTAATCAGCAGATGCTGCTGTCTCCCTTGGTGGTGTGTGCTCTCAGCTGATTTATTCATTCATTAGGGCTTGCACCAAGTTCCTTTTGTCTTCTGCTGTCTCAGTGCTAGGTACAGTACCCTGTTCACAGAGAAACTTTTGACTCAGACATGATGTTTGTAGTAAAATGAAAAGTGATTCTTCACATATTGCATTAAGGAAAAAGGTCAGGTTTGCCACAAATGAGAGTGAAAGAGCATATGTAGATTATCAATACCCCCCACAGAAAGCAATTCTGCAAAAAGCCCAAAACACAAATTAATATAAATCTACATGTATCCTTACATATCTCACAGTCTGTGGCAAAGGGAAGGCTATGACTTTTTCTGCCTGCCTCTGCTTCCTCCCAGCCTGTGCTCAACCACTTCTTGCCACTCTGTTCCCTGATGTTGCTGCCCCAGTGTAAGCTCATGAAGATGTGATAATAATATTTATTTGCTTACATGACAATCAGAGAACTGCTGATGGCAATGCCAAAATCTCTCTGTCACAGCAGCTGAAAGGAAATACACAGCAGATCATGAGGAAGTATCAATGCTGAACGCAGCAGGGGCTAAAGACCCAGGTAATTAAATATAGCCTCAGGTAAATAATTGTATTAAAAGTGAGCAAGAGCTCTCTTGAATCTTAATCATAACACTTTGGTCTAGACAGCCCATCTAATCAGGTGTGTTTGTAGACTTTTCAGTGAGATGGGTACAACATATCAATTTTTAGTGTTCATTTTTTAAGAAAGCCATAGAACTGGAACATCAGTGGCCACTTGGGATGTCCAGCTCTCAGGGACCTGAGACCAGGCAGCCAGGCTTTGAGGAGGTGGCACACTCTCAGGTTTCAAACAGATTTTTTTTTTTTTTGAGCACAGAACCACAGCAGAAGAAACCATCAGGGGGGCTCATACTTATATGCAAACTGGCAAAAATTGGAAGATTTCCCACATCATTCAAGGATTTTTTTTATTTGCCTGCTTCCTCATGCTACTTTTATCATTGTTGCTTTGATTTGTTTTCCTGTGAAAAAAGCAGAAGTGGGTGGGAAAGAGGAGGTAGGGAATGGATACACTGGAGTACACCATGTGGGAATTTGGAACAGATAACTTGGTTTTTTCTGCTTTCAGACATAGTCCTTATATTGCTTTGATGTTTTTTCATTTAATTTCAATTCTATTTCATTCTCTTTCTATTACATAAAAGTCAGCTGGTACAGTATTTTGATGCATCTGTTTACAAATAGTTTTTAACTGTGAAAAATGTGATCTATTCCATGTATAATATGTAAGCCCCACTGCAGCTTAAAAAGGAAATTTAAAAAGAGGCACCTTTCTCATGTACATTTGAAAGGCTTTCACAAAATGTCCTTCAAATGTAAAAGTCTTGTCCTTAAAATCTTATTCTCCAAGCAATGGTAATAACTCTGAGAAAGTGAAGCTGGGAATTTGGGAGATTTTTTCAAATGCAGGCCTTTAAAAATGTTTGGATAATGGATGAGCAGTTTTAGGTAGTCTGTGTAAAGGCAGACCTTGAATTACTTAGGAATTGGTTGTAGTGATTTTCAAAAGAAGCTTGAAAAGAGCTATGTGCTTGTATGGATTTAGACTTCATCTAGCTGTAATGCATGCAATATTCATCAGTGCATGGAGGAATTTTTATTACATTGTCTTTCTTTCTGGCTTCCTTCTGCTGTGAAGGGATCCAGCTGTGTGAGCCAGTGGGGGAAGGCTGTGTTAATATTCCCAGCTTCTGTCATCAAGTGACCCATGGCTGCCACAGCATCAGCTAAACCCTGTCTGTTAAAGAGGGCTCATCAAAGAAAATACATGTCATTTCAAGGGAGTATTAATTACATTTAAACTAGGTCTTGAGTGTTCAGCAATGTCTACATAAACTTCTGTTTAGATGGCTAAATGTCTCTGATGATATAAGCCCCATACATTACATAATTTCAAGATCAAAGCATCAAGGTGTTAAGTAGAAAATGGTGATCTTTTTCTGGGAAACTGACCAAGAGGTTGAAGATTGTTGTTTCTTACCCCTCAATTTAAAACAAATTGTGGTGGGAAAACAAATCCCCATGCCAGCTTGCTTTTCTTCAGCTGTGTGAACATTGCCTACTTCTCCAAAACCTCTAAGGTTTAAAACCTTATAATCATCAGCCTTGTGGGTTAGTGTTAGTCTAGGGGGGCATCTGGACATAAACTGAGTGTGAGCTCTCTTCCAGAAAGAGGAATGGATCACATCTGAAGTCCCAGTCCTAGACTGATGGATTTCCAGGAGGGCTCTCAAGTCAGAGACCAATCTATTGTTATATTCCCCTTCCATCCAAACTGGTGAAGCACCTGGGGGCTGCATCAAGCCTTGCAGATTGCTCAGCACTCCAACTCCTCTGCCAGCTTAGAAGCTGTCAAGCATAGAGGATGGGCTGCCCACAGGCACTCACCCCACCACTGAGGGGATGGCCTGTCCACCTCTGCTGTGGAGAGAGAGAGTGAGCAGCAGAAGAGACTCCCAAAGCCTCTTGAGAGCAGCACAGCCACTCTGCTGCCTGAGGAAGGAACAAAAAATTGTGTGTTGAAGCACTGTGCTTGCATAAGGATGCTGCTCTGGCTCAAGGTCTATGTATTGAAAGAAGCCCCTCTGATACTGAGACATCTCTGTTGTGATGATCAGCCTGGGTCCCAAGGAGAGACTGCAGAGGGAATGGAGATTCCCAGGTGTCCTTAAGGGAAATGGGCACACCTTTCACTCCCTCTTGCTTTTTTGCTGACCAAAATCTATTATTCTTGTCTGAGCAATCTCCAGCCTCCTGAACCCTTCCTACAAGGATGATCTTCTGCCAAGGTGTAAATTTCTAATTTGGTTAGAATCCCTTTAATTTTTATCTAAAACTTTTGCTCCCCACAAATACTGCATATTATTTCAGACTCAACAGCAAAGTATTTAAGACAAGTGAGCTTTCATACAATTTTTCTTTTAATCTCTGACAATTTTTTCTTATTTTCTAACAGGCATGACAAATCTTACAAAATCTCAGTTTCAAGCATAATTGATGCAGGGATAAGAGCAAACTATTCCAAAGATTGCATTGTTGTTTTAAAGACATTGAGTTAATTAGAGAGATATTCTTGTTAGTGGTGGTTCATTAAAAGATCCTTCATGCAACTGAAATGTTAATTTTATCAGAAACAGTCTAGGGGACTCAAATTATTAATTGATTGATGTTTAATGGTTTTTTTAATTAGAAGCTTTAGTGAGAGAAATAACACCAAAACTGCAGTGACTGCCACTAGATTTCTAAGAGTTTGTCTGCATAGGTTTGGATTCCCTGACTGCTTTACTACTGCCATCTTATTGCCATTCCCAGGCTGCCTTCATTTGTGCCCAGATTGTAGTGACTACACTTTAAGGTGCATTTACTTTGCAGCCTGTGATTAGCAGGGCACAGTGCTCTGTAAGAAGTATTGGGCAGTGAGTCAGAAAAGGAGATGAGAAAGCCACTAGGTGCAGAGGCACTGGTGAGCAAATTTTATAACAGGTATGTATGGTTTATGGAGACACAGAAGGAGAAGATCAAAAGGGTGGGTCTGCTAAATCTTAAGAAAAAGGCCATGCCCAAGCCATGACAGTAACCAAAGAGATGGATTTTAAATTTACTTCCCCAGGAGCAGACATGGTTACAAACAAGAGAGGTCTCAGTCACAAAGGTCTAGTCCAGGCCTTCTTGAGGATCCCACCTTACAGGACATCCTATTCACATGCTCAAAGGTATGTGTTTGTTCACCTGTTTTGGTCACTGGCCATCTCTGCTGATGTTTAAACATCTTATTCTTAAATGTGCAGGCAGTGGACTGACAGCTAGATCAGCTCACTAAAATATCCTGGGGGGAAAAAAACAACAAAACAAACCAGAAAAATGCAGTAATATTTTCTGGGCTCATGAGTACAGGAGCAATGACACTGCTTCACTTCCTGTGGCCTTGGAAAAAGTTTTCAAGGTCTGGGAAAGCACTCTTGTAAGGCAGTATTGAATGTGATGTATGCAGCAATGAGATTCGATTGTATTGCAAACATATTCTTGGTAGCTTATGTCTCCTCTGATGCTGAATCAGAAAAAATCAATGCCTGGAAGCCAGGACTCCTGTGTCTGTCCTCAAAAATCTTGTTTTCAGCTTTCTTCAGAAATTCATATTAAAACAGAGTTTTATGAAAAGAAAAAAAAGCCAGTCAAATCATTAGTCTTGTATTACTCAACTGAAGTTAGGATTGTCCCACTTTATTAATTTTCTTGTATGCTCCTTCTGTGTCAGGAGGCAGGGTACAGCAACAGCAGTTGCCTGTGAGTGTGTTAAGAGGCAATATTCATCTTTAATGATGATTTTAGCTGGTTCAGAGGCTAGAGAGAGCAACTAGCTCTAATACTCAACAGGATACGAGCTAGAAATACAGGAAACTGCTCTGGAGGAAAGACTTGTATCCCAGTAGATAATCCTGTCCCCAATTGCAAAACTGTGGTCTAATTAAGTAAGAGATGCAGATGGTTTCATTCAGACTGAGCCCAATATTTGCTTTTAGCAAAAGAGAAATTACGTTAATTTCTAAATTGGCACAAGCACTTGGAGAGGGGGAGTTTGTTATTCTTTTGCTGTGGTCTGTGCATTGTGGGGTTGCCTCTCCCAGCTGTCTGATGGGAAGGCTCTGTCAGACAAGCTGAGTGAGCTGCCTCGAGGGGTGGCCATGCAGGTCCTGGATGATGACTGGGGGTCTCTCACAAGCTTCTGGCAGTTTTCTGTGCTTTGGCACAAGATGTTGACATGTTTAGGTGGGAAAAGGCTTTTGGAAAGCACAAAGGCCAGTGCTTGTTGCACATCTATGGGATCTGCCTTTTCACAGAGATCAAGGTGAGGTAACCAGCCCTCCCTTCTCCAGCTGTGACACTGACCTGGGCCAGCAGAACTGGATTCATGTGTGCTGAGACCTAAATTTTCAATACAGATCTGCAGTTCTTGGCCCCAAAACAGAAGAGTGGATGATTGCAGAGGCATGTGTGCTGCTGTGGCTGGGCAGGAATGCTTTGGGCTGGCAGAGTGCTCTAGGCTGGCAAACTGAGTACCTACCCCCAAGGGAAATAAGCAAAGAAAATATCTTTTTCTCTTACTCTACATGAGCACTCAGCAAGATTCTTGTCCCCAGTCCCACCCTTACCTATGGACAGAAGCTCAGCTTCTGTGCTCTGTCCCTCACCTTCAGAGACTGCCTTGTCTTCTGCTTTTGCAGACTTACCTGAACACTGTCCCTGTAATGGCACAATAACAAAACCAACATGGGGACTGGCTGATTAAATCCAAGTAAACTGCAGGTAAGGATGCAGACAACATACTTCTACTTTTGTTTGTCACTCTCTGTGTGTCTTATGCCACAGATCAAGTTCTACATTTTTCTTGTATCTGCAAGAATATTTTTGCAGCAGCCAGCCTTGGGCATTCAACTTAAACTAGCAGCTGAGGGAATTATTTGCCAATAAATAAAAAAGCCGTCCCTACACCACTAGTTAGCAAAGGAATTGATTTGGTCAGTCAGGGAACAGTTTTCATATGCTGGCATCAGAAGGTAAAGCTTCAGACTCATCTGGTATTTTTCCACTAAGACTTCTGAACTCGGAGAATTCCATTTGCTGATCATTTTACCAGAAAATTATCACTTCTGAAGGAAAGTTATTTACTCCAACTGCTGTATTAGCAGCTGTAGCCCAGACCAGGTGTGAACAAGAGCTATGAAACAGTGCCATCTCCTGGGCCTCGGGCTGCTCAGGGAAATCTGCCTTTGCCCATCACGGCACGGGCACATCTCAGACAGCTGTGCAAAAGCCATTGTGCAATTAGTGCATAACGCTGACTCCAGCGGGGGAAGGAGGGCAATTTGTTAATGTCATCATTTAATAGTGTGTTCACTGGGCAGATAAGCTCTGAGACTGTCTAATTTAGGAAAAAAAAATAGAAATTAAAAAAACTCCCACTGTGTTAATACTGCATAAGGCTGAAGAATTGCAGCAATTATGCTGCTGATGCAGCTGCTGTGTTAGGGAGATGGGTTGAACGGCAGGTGAAGGGAGAGCTCTCACAGAGCTATCAGCTCATCAGCATTTGGAAGTACCTGCAGCACCAGCACCAATCAAGCTGCTGGAAAGTCAGATCCCTGCAGCTTTCTCTGGGGCTTTTGGGCTCAGAGATGATTTTTGGATGCTTTTTTGGGATTTTTTGCTCTCTTCATTTCTATTAGTTGGTGATCCCCTCCCTCTTAATATGGCTCAAATGCCCTTTCTCAGTAAGTGAAAAAACATACCCTCCTTTTAGAATTCCGCAGGTGACAGAAGAGAGGAGTGCTGAGGAAATCTGAAGGTTTGTGATTTGCAAAGAACAGCTGAGATCCTCTGCCTTGTGCCCTAGCTCATACTGCTGTACTATTGCAAAAAGAGCTGATATTTTAACCCCACTCTTTATAGAAAGAGAAAAAAAGGAATAAAACCAAAGGAAAATATTATTTAATGAGACCCAGTTGCAGTCAGGGAGTATCTTAGTTTCCAGGGCATCTAAACTATGTTTTGTCCTGCCTGTAGTTTGCCCACTTCAGCTTGAGAGGACAAGCAGTTTTCTGTCCCCATTGTTCCTATGTGATGGTGGACTTCCCTTTACTGGAATTAGTCATGCAATTATTTGAAACTATAATCACCTGCATAAAAAGTATCTGGTGTCCAGTAAGCACCATAACCTGTGTTTAATGCTTCAAAATTCTTTCCTATCCTATCTAAATCATCTGTTATCTGAACAGTGTTTGTTTATTTTCTTGGATGTCACGGCTTAACCCTGGTGGGCATCTCAAGCACACAGAGCTGCTGCCTCCCTCTCACCCAGTGGTGTGGGGAAGGAAGACAGAAGGGTAAAACTGAGAAAACCTGTGGGTTGAGATAAAGACAGTTTAATACATAAAGGAAAAGCTGCACACAGCAAAGCAGAACAAGGAATTCATTAACCACATCCCATGGGCAGGCAGATGTTCAGCCACCCTCAGGAAAGCTGGGCTTCATCACTTGTGAGGGTGCCTTGGAAGACAAATGCTGTGTCTCTGAACATCCTCTCCTTCCATCTTCTCCCCCAGCTCTCTAGGCTGAACATGATGCCATGTGCTGTGGGATATTCCTGTGGTCCATTGGGGTCAGCTCTCCTGGCTGTGTCACCTCCCAATTCCTTGTGCACCTCCAGCCCTTTCACTGCTGGGTTGGGGTGAGGAGCAGAAAAGATCTTGACTCTGTGCAAGTGCTGCTTAATGATAACTAAAATATCCCTGCCTTATCAACAGTAATTTGGTCACAAATCCACAACATAACCCCATATCAAATACTATTAAGAAGATTAACTCTAACCCAGATCAATATATTGGACTAAAGCCAGCTTTCTCTTTATTTTTTATCCAACTTTGCATCAAAGAAAGTATTGATGGGGATTGCAGTTTTGCTGTCTTCACTGTGTCTTTGAATATTCAAGACTTTTCCTTTACAAATGATGAAAGACCTCAATTTTGGGGGTCCTCTTTTCCTACTGCCATTTGCTTCTTTTTGTCAGATTTTTCCTAAGCTTTTAAGATATGTGAAGTAGAAAAAAACCCAATAGACTGGCATATGCAAGGGATTGATGGCAACCAGGGAAGACTGTTCTGTTTCTAGAATTATTCTATCTCTTCATTAAGAAATTCAACCACAGTCCGTTTGTCACTATACTTAGCATTCAGGACATAATGAAAAACTTTCCAAAGATTATTTACATCCTGCACTCTCACAGCTGTTGCTCTACCCTGCAGGTCCCAGAAATGCCATTAAAACAAATCATGGAGTATTTCATTCTTAGAAGATATAAAACAGTGCAGATAAAATAGTACTAATTTACAGTCTTTTCTGACACATGGCAATGGTTGAAAATAAAAATATAAGCATACATCTATTCATCAGTATATATTGGATATACATTTCTAGAACAGTCTGATTGAAATTTGCCAGGACAGATGTAAAATTTTCTTTGCATTTTCAATATTGAAGGCAGCTTCCAAAAATCTGCATAGTTAGAAGTACATCCTCTTCCTGTCAAACCAGCTGGCAGGATCCACAATTTCAACAGGAGGACATTTAAATTCATTCCTGAACTACACAGCGAATCAAATGCATTTACTGTTTAGTCTAATGCTTTACAGTCAGTGTTCAGTTCCTAGAAAAACTACTTGGGCTTCTCAGTCTAAGACCAGTCAAACTCTGTCCAGCCTTGCAGTACTATGCTACACTCATGTACTTACATCTTTTTATTCTTCTGAGAATGACACAAGTGCCTTGACTGAGTGAAATAATACAGAAAGTACACTAATTAATATCAATTAATTCCATCAGTGTCATGTTTCTAAATATCTCTAAATACTTGCCCTAAGGTGTTTTGTACAGAGCCACCTATCCTGTAATTTATCTCTAGAATATACTGCTCTGTTGATCAATTAGTTTTACTGGTGATTTTCTAGAGTTATGTAACAAAAATATGAAGATTGATATGTAGGCAGAGGAGTGGAAAGTTTTGTGTGTAAGCAGGGAAAGAAGCAGCTGAATGCAGATTTTTAAGAAGGTCTGTAATGACAACAAAGGGCCCTGTGCTTAGCACACCATGCCTAGGATCCTGTTTCCAGCAGCACAATGGGGACACATGGTTACACCAAGCACAGAAAGTTTGCACTATGAGAAGACCCCAGCCCAGCTGCCTCTCCAGCAAACTCTGCATCTCAGCAACAGGAGGGTGACGCCAACATGGCAACAGATCACATCATGCCCTTTGCCATCAGCCTAGCAGGAAAACAGGTATTTTCCAAGCAAAGAAAAACAGAGAGTGGGCAGCAACTCTATCTAAGATTTATAGCCAGAACCGTGCTGGGGTAGGCACTGCTCCACAAGAGCTCCCAGTTCTGAAAGGGTATAAGAGGTCTGCCCAGACTGTCATTTGCTGTCACCAGGCAAAAGAAAGCCCAGAGACAGCTTCAAGAGGACCTGACAGCCTCAAGAGGACCTGACAGCCTCATTCCTTCCTGCTGAGTGCAGGTCACTGGCACACAAACACCTTGATGCTTGCTTGATGGGGGTGTGGCAGCAGAAGTAAATGAACTCTGAGAGTGAAGGAGTGAGATTCATAAAGTCAACCAGATTAAGAAGTTTGTAAATAAATATCATCTTTTCTGTACCATCTCACACTGAAGTTTCCCCCCCAGTTCTAACTATTTCATACTGATGTTACTGGTTACCAGCACCACATCATGAAGATTAAGTCCTTGACTGAAGGTACTGATCAGAGCACCTGCACAAACTGTGTATTTTTTCACTTTTTGAGTGCTGATGGTGTGGGAAGGAATGCCTGTATGGACTCAGATGGGTACAGGAGCCTTCCACAGCATCATTTGGTGTCAATTCACAGTGGGAGAGCAGTGAGTGTTGTGTCCTCAGGGCTCTCAGGGTGAAGGATCCAGGGATAGACCTGCAAAGGTTGCACAGGCTCTCAAGGGGTGATGTTAGTGTGAACACCAAGAAATGTGCAGGAAAAGGGAAGAGAGGAGCTTGTCCACATGTGATAAAGGACACAAAGAATAAGGGCACAGAAAAGTGAAGGAGGTGGGGAATCTGAGGATACAAGCAAATATATCACATGAAGAAGATTACAAATACAAAGATTATTAGGGGAAAGAGAAAAATAACTTAGCATAATCTCAGATACAAAGAGCAGCTGATAAGGAGAAAGAGTAAGGAGTGAAAACATAAGTAGCATATAATAAATGTGCTAAGTAGCTAATAATAAAAGGTGCAGGTTTTGGCCTGTTTATGAAATCTGTGCATTTCACAGGAGACTTAGGAAAAGGGAAATACAAAACAACACCTCACCCCGTGTAGGTCATAGATTCTTTGGAGGATATTTGAGGATTTATGCATTTATTACTGTTGAATTATGAGGCTGAGTTGATAATTTTTGAAGGAAGAAAAGTAGGAGAAATATAAAAAGTCTGTTTTACTCTCTCAGTCATATGACAATTCAGTGAGAGAGGAAGAGAATCTTGATTTTGAGGGGATATGGGTTTAAAAATTTATGTTTTTCCCTCAGTTGATGCAGTGAGCCCAAGCAAGATTAATCCTCCCCCTAAACAAGGCAAATAGTCAGGGTAGGGAGGAGGTCCCTCAGCCCCCACTCAGCTAATTTCAAGCTACAGGTAAATAGGCACTGACAAGAAAACTTCCCCTCAACACAGGATCAATTCCACTCCGCTTTATTTCACTGCACCAGGGAGAGGCAGAAAGCAAAGCAAGTACAGGCATCAAAGAGCAGCTTTTACTCCCATAGGTGATCCCAGGAAGCTCAGAAGGGGCCCTATGGCCCATGGAATCCTCCCATTCTGGATGAGTCATGCTGGGACTTTCCAGAGATTCACAGTGTGAAGGTACATCACCTATGGAAACACCCATGGTACTGGAGAGAGCTGTGTCCTGCCCTCCTGCCAGCTCCCCTGCAGGGCCTATGAAGTGTCTGGGCTACTGTGTGGTTCATCCTGGCTCAGCCAGGCTCTGTACTATTAATCTGGCCCCAGGGGAGATATCTGATGGGAGGTGGGATGTGCCCAGGGCCAGCACATGGTTTGGGAGCACTGAGGGTCCCAGTGGTACCAGCCTTCCACATTCCTCGCCATGTATCTGCTCACCTGTGCGCTTTGGCTTTGCTGCTCTAGGATCAAGTCTGTTTCAAAAGAAAGCATGTTCTCAGACTTAACTTCTGTGTCTTTCCAACGGAGTATTTCTTGAAACAAATTAATGTTTTTTCCAGCTCAGAACAAAGGGGAAACCTGCCTTTTAACTAGCTCTGGAGAGAGGTAGGTTGCTTTGGCAGGCTAACCATGTCCACATGCTTGCAGTGCCTGACTGAAAGGCTTTGTTATTGCCATGATCCAAACCCTTTCAAGTAAAGGGGGAACACAGAGTTAGTTCTCATTAATTTTTCATCAAGTAGGTAGACTGTAGAGCAGTCTTGTGCTCTGTCCACACAGAGTTGTTCTATTCATTCCTTCCTGTGATTCATTCACACTGTACGAAGATCAGAATGGTGGTGATATTAGCTACTTTGTCTAAAGCAGAGCTGCTCCCTTTGAACACAAACGTCATTTCTTTCATAGTGGACTTGAGAAACACTTGGGAAAGCTGATACAAATTAGGAGTGAGTGTAAAATTAAATTGGAATTTAAGCTGGCTGAGTATAATCAGACATTCCCATACTGGGTTGATGCCCTCATTCCCCACTATGGAGATGAAGCAATTACTGCAAAGAAGCAAATCTTCAGAGTTTGAGGACTGCAGAGCTAAACTTCATTAAATACCAGTTGAGACTCTTTCTCAGAACTAAGGGAGCACATCTCCCTCTGCCCAAAGTGTTGGCACACAGAATTCCTCAGCCAGGCTCACGAGCCAGCAGCAATATTGCTGCACTCCTACAGCAGCTCCCTCGTGCTAATGGATGCTGTTCCTCACTGAAGCTAATCACCTGGGACAGAGCTCCATGCTGATACCATCACATATATTCCAGCACCCAGGTGTGCCTGCATACCCTAACCTATCACTGCATTGCCTATGGTACTGACAGGCCCAAAGTAGAATTAATTTAGTTTAGTGTAATACATTCTGAAAGTGACTTAACAAAGTCCATTGGGATGACTTCCACCCTGAAGGAAGAATATTTGCATAGGACTTTATTGAAATTGAACAAAATTTGCATGAACTTTTGAAAGAGAAAAACTTTATTAGGTGATCTGTGCTTAACAAAATAAATAAACAATAATAAAATGAAAGGGCCACGCCAAAACCAACCAACTACCATAAAAAAACCCCAACAATCAAAAAACAACAAAAAAGACCAATTATCCTTTTCTTTGGAGTGGGTAAAGATGGGAAATTACATTGGAATTGATTTAAAATGTTGTATTGCACTAAATAGTTTATTTAGTTGTTGTTTGCACTGGGTGATGGGAAATTTGCACTGAGTATGTTATGTCATGGAGATTGTTATTCCCCCTCTCTTATCACATGGTCTCTCCCCCATGCACCCCCGTGCTACACACCTGGTGGTCTGTTCCTTGGTTGCCCCTCCCCTCGCCCCTCCCCAGTGGTTATCCCATTGGCCGTGGTCCTCTTTCCCCGCCCCCCTCCTCAGGTATAAAACTGCACTGCAGGTGTGGTACGCTCTTTCCACCTGGGTGCTGGCTGGAACCAGAGCGTCCCATCCAAAGCCAATAAACAGGACTCTCGTCCCCACGTGGAGAAGAGCGCTTCTCATCTCTTAGTTTCCGTCCATGCAAGACTGTGTGGGCTTGGGTTTGAGCTAACTGGATTGGACCCATACAACAGCCCAGAGACACGCGACTCTTGCATTAAAATATTGTGTGTCTGCCAACCTACTTGTAGAGAAGATGAAAGAAAAAAAAAGTCGGGTGAAATGTTCAGGATTTTCAGATTTTGCAGTTCACATCGTTGACAAAAACATACCTTCTGTTGTTCAGCTTCTACTCTCTTTATATTGTTTTTCTGTTTCCTTTGAGACAAAGGACTTGGTAAGTGTTGATGGGTGAGGAAGGGAGAAGGCAGGGATTTATAGGCATGCCCAAGAAAACAACTTCTGATCCCTCCAGATTGCAGGAGATGTTCTTTCCAATCCTCCTCCATTTAGCAAAGATCCCAGGCTCTGAACTTCACAGATTTAAACCAAATGGAGAGGCCTCAGACATGTGGAAAGAGTAAGTGAAGAGAGACATTTTATAAATCCTCACTCACAACTTTTTCATTTAGCAAGCACTGAACAAACCACAGGTAAGAAATAGTGAATGAGGGAAGACTGCAAGCTTGCACAAAAGCAGCTTCATATGCAATCTTTATTTTTCCCCAAAATAGGTGCCCTTCAGATTTGGTAAATAAATACTGGCTTTTTCTTTACCATTAAGCATTTCTGTGTTGTTCAGAGAAATGAGAGAGGAGGCAAGGGGAATCACTGTGAAACTAATGAAGGTGAATGCATTGTCTCCCAGTGGGCAGAGAATAAATACAAAGATGTTCTTTCTCCTGGAAGGAGCTGGAAGCTGTTTGCTGCCCATCTACAAACTGAGGTGGAGGGCTGGTGCTGCTGAGTACTGACCTGTGGGAAGAAAATTATCCCTCCAGCCACCACAAACTAGCACTTACCCTGCAAGGAGCACACAACGGAAGTGCAGTGCTCCAGTAACACCTGAACTGAAGCCAGTTATAATCCTTTTAATGTACTCAATGGGAAAAATTGTTTGGAATTGTGGTGATAAAACCGTACAGACTAGACTGAGTTCTTCATGAATGTTTATAATGCAATTTTCAAATTCACTGCAAAACGCAAGCAGGCTCTTTCATTTTCCATCACATCTTCCTCCTCTCACAGCCTGTCTTTAGGATACACTGGTGGATGTCTAGAGGGAGTTTGTCTAAGTGGATTTCTATCTTCAGCCTTAACTGTGTCCGTGGTCTGAGAAGGAGCTGAGAAGAAATCCAAAAAGTGCAACAATAACCAATGATTTATGAATGAGTGATGTAAAATGCAATAAATGCATTAAGTGCAGTCAGGTGACATAAGTGGTCTGGACATTGAATGAAGGAGGGGGATTAAAGGCTTAATATACTGAAAGTGAAGTTAGGAGATGGAAATATGCATGACCCAATCTTTTCCAGCAAAGTGTTTGATATAGGCTAACAGAAAGAAGCTAGATTCCGTCTGTTAAAGTGTGTGCCTCCAGCAAAGATTATGTTTAAAACTAAAAATGTGTGGTATGCAAACTTGGTGAAGATTTTGCTGGAATGATTTCTTATAAGAAAATACTTTGGTTTGGCAAATAAGTTAACCTTTTCATAACAAGACAAAAACTAGGAAATGAAAGTAACCTTTCATTGAGAAACTCATTTGTATCAAGTTTACAAGGGAGAGTCCCACACAGTGCCTTCATGACCAGAGAGAGGACCTACCTGCTGATATGTGGAAACTGTGTGCAAGAGCCCTTACTTCTTTCTGGTGAAGAAACCATCAGTTTCTTTTGTCTGATCTGAACTTCTGAACTTTGTTAGAAATGGACAGAAGTCCACAGGCCCTTTTGAATTGCAAGCAAAAGTCTTTATCTGCACTTCCTTAACAAAAGTTACAAGATCATTAAAACTCTTGCCCCTCTCTTGGATCTTATTTGAAGAAGGAGACACTATTGCATGTAGGTTCAAGGTTTTTATCCCTTTTCTCAAGCCCTCACTCAAGATTTTCTCCTCTCTTTTTACTGCAGCAAGGATAGCCCTTGGCTAGTTTCACCTATTCCTTTCCTTTTTCCTTCTAGAACCTCACCACCATCTGTAACTGTGTCAGATAGCACTATCAGATAGTTATTTGCAGGGCATGGCAATCCCTTCCTGTACAAACCTGTCTGATTCACTCATCATTAAATTCCATCCTCTGAATCACTCAGCCAAAGGTCGTAACATAAATGAGCTCCTTCACCCATGAAAAGCTCTGCCTGTGTGTAATGTGTGGTGCTGCGCTTCATAATCCTCCCTGTGCCTGTCAACCAACATTTTCACAACCCAATAAAAGCATGTTTGGTTTGCTTTGACAGGATGCTCTGGCCATAGCAATGTGTTGCCAGCCTTGGCATTGCCACTGACTGGACAAGGCAAGTATTAGATCAGGAGCCTGGCAGCTCTCCTCATGCTTCCTGCACCAGAGGAGACACTGCTAGTGATGAGCACGGCCATGGAAACAGGAAGGTTCATTGGGTAATAAATATGGCCTTTGGCAAACAGGTCTCTGTCTCTCCTGTCCAAGTGTATGAATTTGTTGCTGATTTCTGAATCTGGCTCTAGAAAAATCACTGAATCCTCAGGTGCAGCCAAAGTTTCTGTTTGCCAACTTCTGCTGGACAAAAAAGTGCATCCAAAAAAAAAAAACTTCAGTGATGGAAGCATCATGGGGACACCAAGAGATTAACAATGATTATTCCCTTCCCTCTTACTGCCTTACCAGACTCTCTCTCTCCCCTTATAAACAATCTCAAATACATACATATATATTAAATATATTTATATTATATATATATTATATATATATCTATCTCTCTGCTCCCTTGGCTGGAGCCTACAACCCCCTGAAGGGTGCATTTCTGAGATGCAGGGACTTAGACTGAAGTCTTCATTGTGAATCCCCTAATTTACTACTGTTGATTCATTCTCCTGGTGCTCAGGGAAAACTAAAGTAGCCTTTCTCCTTCAGTCAAACAAGAGACAATATTTAACATGAGATAATGCTGGAAATTGCTATGAGAACCATTAGTCAACAAATAAGAACATGAGTGGTTTAAAAGTCTTTCTTTACCTTCTAGAGCAAGCATCCATCAACCTATCTCTACTTACATTAAGTGATGATTACAGGATGAATTATTGGAATATGATCCCAATATTACCGGATGGAACTTGCCTGGGCTCATCTGACCCTTGCTGCTTGACCAAAGGTGGCAGCTGTGGTGTTTCACCTCAGAGACACCTTTGGCTAGCTGGAAATTGCAGCTGGCACTTGGGATAAGTCCAGGCAAGCAGGAACTCAGGTTTTACCTCTGATGGAAATGCTTTAGGCGAGGTGAAGGAAAAAGGAGATGGACCCTGTTGGAGGGTCTTGATCCAGAGTTTTATTCCATGTTGCAACAACTCCAATAGAACGACCGCCGCATGGTCTCAGTGTCCTTTCAAACCCCAGGGAAAGGGAAGGGTATGCCACCAACCAGGTAAGAGGGGGGAAGGCTCAGGGGACAATGACACCTAGACAGGCCAATGACCCCAGGGCTGAGAAGCATCTTTTGAACTTTAGCCAATCACACGACGCCCTTGCTGGAATGTTAAGATTGACGGACAGCACTTAGCAGGAGGCAAGGGGAGGGGAAGGGAGAAGGTGTTGCCACACCTGGGAAAGGGCTGGGATAGCTAAAACAGGAAATTGCATCACACTGCAACAATGAATATATTACAGAGGAGTAAGAGAAAATTATGAGCCATGGTTGTTTAAAGGCAATAGATTAAAAGAAATGTCCTGAATACCAAGTGATCAATATTTCACCTTTTTAGACTAGGATGAAATTGCTTGATCACATCCAATTATCTTATGAAAATGCTGATTGAGGTAATGAAAGAGAAGATCAGAACCCATTTTCATTCTTCTGTACTTGAACCTGTTTTCATTCAGAGGTTTTCACCTGCAGATATTACCACCCATATTAATTTTTGAAGTTAAATTCAAAAATTAATAATAAAATTAAATCTTATAAGAGGTATAAGATTTCTGCCTACATATATTTTTCCTTCTTTTTAATTTCTTAAACAGGCATCCCTGATTTATATATCTACTTTTCTCCTTTTAGAATTGTTTTCATTTTCATTCATTATGCACATGATTATTTTCAAACATTTTCTGCATGTTGTTGCAGAACCAGAATTTGTCAAATCATACACGCAAAATTATTTTTGGACAGAAAAATCCTTGCAGGGTGAAGAAACCTCTGTGGGATGAACCTATTCTTCACTAGTGTTTGAGAGTCAGCACTGAACAAATATGCTCAAAAAACCTTGAAGTGTATTGGCTGACACAATAATTTCCATTCTAACAATTATCATTTAATCTCCAATTTTTTCCTCCACATAAAATCTTTGAAGCGCAAGATACCATTTATCTGAAAAACAAATCTGTAGTTCTGCGATGTGCATTCTTTAAGTGGGGCTGACAGAGTTTATCTGGCACTGTATATATTTATTGACCTCTCTTTATATCTTCCAATGATCCTTAACCTCTATTTGGAACAATTACAAAATGTTATTACTCTAATTTTTATTTATTTTGTATCTTACATGGGAATACAACCAAGTAGTTTATAAAATTCCTATCTAAGGTCATGCTTTCTGTTTTAACACATAAGCTCTAGAAATGCTCAAAGCTGCTTTAAAACAAGTACAATCAGAGGAGTGAAGAAAAAACAGAGCAGAATTCTCTAAACTGATTTTTAAAACTCCATTAGGAAAGCAGCCCAGGAAAAGCCAGAGGGGCCTCATGCTAGTTGATAGGGATAAGAGAAATTGAGTATGTTGAGAGCGAGACATTATACAGTAGAAGTCAGAGAGGCACCTTGAGGGGTAAGAAACTCATTTATTCTCCAACAAGAGTGTGCAGCAATTATAAAATACAAACATGTTTATTTTTTCAATAAGTTCCCTTATTAAGAATATAATGTTTCACATGAATCCCAGATCAATAAATTATCACACCCTTTCACTGGAAAATAGCTTAAATCTTTCTCATTTTATTCTCATGTGGTTTTAAATCAACACCCATGACAGAGACAAAACAAGCTTTAGGTAAGATGAGAAGCAAATATGACTGATGCACACCTGCACAGGTATTTATGCACACAGGTACACACTAATCACTTTGGCACGTATTAATAGCAGTCATAGCTTTTAATTATGAGTGGAAAACTCTGGAGACAGTAGGTCCTGTCCTGACAGTCCTATCTGCCCATCACATCAATTTATTGGCCTGATTTTCAGCCCACCATATACTGGACATAAGTACCAAGAGGGCAGCACTTGATTCCTCCTATTGCCTGTACTGAAGTAATGATGGGATACAATATAACCACAATATAGGAATCATTTTCATCTGTCCAAAGAGTGAAATTACATGACAGAAAATCCATCAAGACCTGGGTCACTGTGGTGGTTTGACCCTGGCTGGATGACAGGCGCCACAAAAGCCACTCTTGTCACTCCCCTCCTCGGCAGGACAGGGAAAACACACTGAAAGTCTCATGGCTCGAGGGAGGAACAGGGAGAGACCACTCACCACCTCCTGTCATGGGCTAAAAGGTCTGACCTGGGGATATTAATTGTATTTATTACTAATCCAGTCAGAGAAGGGTAATGAGAAACAAACCCAAACCTTAAAAACCCTTCCTCTCACCCCTCCCTTCTCCCCAGGCTCAACCTCACTGCCAAGCTCCCTCCCTCCTTCCCTGCAGCAGTGCAGGGGACAGGGATGGGGGCTGTGGCCAGTCCATCACATCTTGTCCCTGCTGCTGCTGCTTCTGCAGAGGGAGGACTCCTCATGCTCTTCCCTGTCCCACCATGGGTCTCCTCTCACAGGAAACTCCGTGAACTTCCCCAGTGGGGCTCCTTCTCACAGGATGCATTCACAAACTGCTCCAGCGTGGGCTCCTTGCACAGGGTGCTGTTCCTTCAGGCACAGCCTGCTCCTCGGGGCCACAAGTCCTGCCTGCAAACCTACCCTAGTGCAGGCTCCTTCCTTCACAGCCCCAGAGGTCCTGCCAGGAGCTTGCCCCAGTGTGGGCTTCCCCTGGGTTCACAGCCCCCTTTGGGCAGGTACCTGCTCTGGCTGGGGGTCCTCCAGGGCCTGCAGGTGGATCTGTGCTCCACTACGGTGCTCCAGGGGCTGCAGGTGGATCTCTGCTCCACCGTGGTGCTCCAGGGGCTGCAGGTGGATCTCTGCTCCACCGTGGTGCTCCAGGGGCTGCAGGTGGATCTCTGCTCCACCACGGTGCTCCAGGGGCTGCAGGTGGATCTCTGCTCCACCGTGGTGCTCCAGGGGCTGCAGGTGGATCTCTGCTCCACCACAGTGCTCCAGGGGCTGCAGGTGGATCTCTGCTCCCCCACGGTGCTCCAGGGGCTGAGGGGCACAGCTGCCTCACCATGGCCGGCACCACGGGCCGCAGGGCAATCTGCTCCAGCACCTGGACCACCTCCTGCCCCTCCTTTTTCACTGGCTCTGGGGTCTGCAGAGGTTTTTTCTGTCACATATTGTTATTTCTGTAACTTTTTTCCCCTTATTAAGTACATAATCCCAGAGGAGCTACCACCTTCAGTGATGAGCTCAGCCTTGGCCAGCAGCAGGTCCATCTTGGAGCCTGCTGGCTTTGGCTCCATCAGAAATGGGGGAAACTCCTGGCAGCTCCTTGCAGAAGACACTTCTGTAGTCCTCCTGCTACCAAATCCATGTCATGCAAACCCCATACAGCCACAAAGACCCACCACTGGCTCAGTGACCTTTGAAAACCATCAGCACAGGATGGACTGCAATCCCTGCTAGTATCATTGTCTGAACACATTCATTCTTCAAAAGCATAAAAGTCAAAGGGGTCTGATGAAACTGATTTTCAGCAAGGACATGTACCTTCCTGCAGACCACTGAATGTGATAAATGAGAGAATCTCAAGCAACAGAAAAAGCAAAGTTGCATAAATCCTTCTGTTTTATTTCACAACTGTACTGGAGCAATCAGCATGTGATTGTAAACAAGTGCTTACCTACTTTGTTGGAGTAGGCTTAGTAATAAAAGTCTTATTGAGATAAAGAATCGGGCTTAAAAATTGTTTAGAGGAAGTTTTCCTTATGTCCTTTCCCACATCAAACTGCAGTGATCAGTTCAAGTGCAAGGGACATCAGGTATCAGATCAGGAGAGACAAATTTCCCTCTGCTCTTCACTGTGAGTGGATTTTGAGGAGAGAGTTTATAATCCTGGTTGCACATCTGTACTGGCACATGCACTGAAACACAATCTATGGGGAAGGCCAAGGACTCGAGAAAAACTTGCTCGAATCTTCCAATGTGACTTGTGGAAATTAAAGTTTCTTAGGAAAGTATCACTTTCTGCCAAAGTTTAGTTTCATAGCAAAACAATGAAAAGGAGAATTGAAGCTATGAAGACAAGCATCTTAAATGGTTTTAAACATTTTTTTTTCTTTCAAAGCTGCCATAGATAAAGTATAGCGAAACATTTTAATTTTAAATTTAAACTAATTTGACACTACCACAAAGTATTTGTTTATCTAATGGAAATACAATTTTGCTGATTCAGCTATTTTTTTAAAAGTTATTATTCCAGTTTTGGATAGAACAGAGGCTTCTTTGGCAGTATCAAGGAATTACAGCAGCAGAATTCTGCCACATTCAATTTTCCAGAGGGAAAATGGCAGGCAGTTTGGTTTATTTGAGTGAGATTTGAATTCAAGGCTTCAATGGATCTCACAGGTAGATCTTGTGATCTCTCATGAAGAGCAACTTCAGTTGCCATTCCATGGCACTCATCAATGCTGTGAACATCATCAGTGACAGAGCAAATGCTCTCTACTCCAGCACTGATGTTGGTCATAGAGGTAAAAATAGACTCATTTAAAGCCTTTCTTCCAGCTGTGAATTCAGCTGTTGCCAAGAGAGCTCTTAGTAATTCTTGACATGTTTTAGCTTTATCAAGACTTTCTAAACGGTCCTTGTAACAAAAGTAGCATCTTGTAATTAATGGCACTTTGATGCAGTCATCTAAAACTGATGGTGTTAAAACATTTGCAAATTATTACCAGATCTGAATGAATATCACACTGAAAATTAGGATGAGACTAGTATTATATTAAAATTATTAAATGACAGGTTCAATAACTGGCATTTTCTTCCATCCTAATCTAGAAGCCTGTAAAAACTGTATGTTCTTTAGTATATAATGAATTTTTACTGCATCAAAACACTTTCTAATCAGCTCAGGCTGGATGATTTATCTGCCTTTTATGCTTTTCAGTGCTTTAATACAGAGCAGTTCCTCTAAAATAACCTGAAATATTGCATACTCCTTACTTATGTTTTATTAGGAAATTTATTTCTGGTTTTGCCTTCCCCATTCCTCACTCACAAAAATTTCCAATGTAGAAGAGTTTACTTACTTAACACCTTAGGGAGTTGAAAAGGCATTTCACTAAATTTACTTGAAACCCTTCTGAAACAACGGTCATACTTGCACAAGTGTATTTATAATAATTATATTAATGTTCAGTCCAGAGTACTTTAATGAAAATAATTTTGAAAGGAAAATTTGGCTTACTCACTGATTAAAACTCAACCTGGAAGTACCTTGTTTGATTTATTTCTGCAACATTACAGCATCTTTGGATTAAATTTAAGGCCTTGGCATATGCTGGATGAGAAAGACCAAGAGATAGAAGCATTAGAAATAAACAATTAAGAATTCTCATAAGGATTCTGGCTGGTTTTTTTGTTTGTTTGGTTGGGTTTTTTTCAGACTAAATGTATATTTCCAATAGGAAAGAGCAACAGATTAATTTGAATAAATGTTTGGCTTCACCTCTCCTTGTTTTCCTTTTGCATAAGTGTGAATAGAGCAACACAGCTGAAGCCAGTCCAGCTGCACCAAAGACATTCTGTTCTGTGTACAGCCCCTTTTAGAGAGAACCATTCATTTCCTGTGGCTGAAGCATTTTGTTTTTTCTAGTTCTGGTGTTCCTCTCCAGGTGGTTAATGTGTGAAGTTCCACAGGACTATGTTAGATGATGTCCCAAATGCCTCTTGTGGACAATCAGTGTGCTGGAAGCACATGGCAGCAAGAGAGTTATACTTAATGCAGAAGATTTCCTCTGGAATGTGTTCCCAGCAAAGCCTGAGAAGTGCAGTAGAGCCCAAGTCTGTCTCCAGATGAAATTAGCATTCAGAGAAATGAAGACAGGATGATGCTTTGCTTTTCTTACATCAACAGTCCTTACTGAGAGTGATTAAAGAGAAACTGCTGACCTTTTACACTCAACCTCTTATGCTCTTTTCCCTTGGAAAATAGGCAGCTAATTACTCCAAATGACTTGGGATTAGAGTCACATAAGGATTTTAGTACTCAAATCTTGTCTAAATCTGAAGTTGTGATCTTTTAAAACCCGTCTCACCCAGTCTGAAAGCCTGGAAGTGCATATGGATATCTAGTGCAGCATTCATATGAACTCTAGCTAGATCTAAATATTCCAAGTAAAAATTATGTTTCCAAGCCTTGAAATCCTGTGTGCCCCTCTCTTGGCCCATGCTTGCATTCTCCTGGCACCCACAGTTTAGATGCCTCTCTCTGTGTCAGAGGAGGAGCCCAATCTGTCAGGTTACCCCGCATCAGCCCGAGGTTGTCCCAGCACAGTGACAGTCAGGCTGGGTTCTCTTGAGTCATCCTAAGGCCTCCCTCTCCAAAACCAGCAGTGCAGCTACTTGACCCCACATCTGCTAAGGCTTCCCCAACAGGCAGGAGTTTCAACAGGCATGTGTCCCCCCATGCCCAAAGCACTTTTCAGATTGCATCTGGCTTTAGCTTTATGATTAGAATGCTCTGGTTGGAGGGTCCAACAGACACAACAACAACAAAAAAAAAAACCCAGCCCCAATATCCTGAATAACTTTGAATAACTTTTAACTATCAACCTGAATAGCCTCGGATTTACTGCCTTGGAGAAGAAGATTAAACCTTAATGATTCAGCTGAGTTCTTGTGGCAAATCTCAGCTAAGCATTGACCTGTGGAGAAGGGAATAGTGGAGGCGTGGGTTCAGGGCAGAACTGCCAGATGGGGATTTGTGGCCAAGAGGAAGGTACCCATATCCCACAGTAGGTTATTAAATGTCTCATTGTGCAAAATACTAATTCCAATCTGGCTCTGAGACCTCTCATTTTTTCTCTCTTCTGCTTTATGGAGTAGTACACCCCATTCTAGTGGTCAGGCATGCAAAAAATCAGGTAGAAGAGCACACAGCCCTGCCCTGAGACACTCACACTTTCTCATTGCTTCACAGCTGGTGCTTTCACAATATGGAAATTGAGGGGTAGAGATGACCTGCATTCACCCATGACCTTGGATGCAACTTCTTTGAAGGTTATCTAATAAAACATCATCTCTGATGAACAGAGGCTCACAAAGTATTAGTCTGCTATGATTGTTTAAATAGGTGGGGAAAAGACAGATAAGGAATTTTCTGAATTGAACAAAGTTATCCTTTTAAACAAAAAATCCCACAAGTAGTTTCTTATGTTGAACACAAGGCAGCTCTTATCCTGGAGAAAAGCCTTGGCAACATCTTTCTGAGCTGAATTTCCATCCAAGCTGGACACCAGAACATGCTGAAACAGAAAATCAACAAAAAAAGGGATGTATATGTGCCTGCAGAGCAACCCTCAGTGGAGATTTCAGTGGCCATCCTCAACCTGGCAGAACAAGACAACTCAGGTTAAGCAAGCAAAGGGACATGCAAGAGATGGTTACAAGGTCCTTTACAAGATATTGTCCATTTTCCCTGTTTTTCACTATATAACTAGAATATTCTTGGCTTGTTAGACTCATCATGATAACGAATAATCTACACTGTCCTTTTTTTGTAATATAATACCCTTAAACAAATCTCTTCTCTGTGCATTCACAGAAGTCTACAAGAAAACTTACCTTTGAGATCTTCACCAGATAATAAGCCTGCAGGAAACCACAGACTGAATAAATAACCTAACACCCAGGGGAAAAAAAGGATTAAAGACAGAAATAGGGAAGAGAAAGACATCACAAAACAGGTCAAAAAACCCCCAAAGAAATATGCAGCTGGATTAATTCACACATATATTCATCCTCTTAATAGGAAAAGCAGATAAAGGAAAAGTGCATTTTTACTGGGGATTACAGCAAGTCATGTTGTCGTTGATAATGACACTAGTGTAGCAAGGCAAGTGAGATGCTCAGTGAGGCAGAGTGAAAAATGCCCAGATCTATATGTAGGGGTAACTTTTGCAGTTGGACTGCAGGTCAGTCCTTGGTGTCACTCAAAAGACAGAGCTCCCTGCTGGGAGCTGCATGGCAGAGCTGCTTAGACCTGTCCTCCCAAACACACTTTTGTGTTTTAATGCTGGCATGAAAAGCTCTCTGCTGCAAAACCTCAAGCTTTCCCTGTGTACAGCGTTTCCACACCACTGTCAGCCACAGGACCCATCCCATCACCAGGGGGGGAGATGCCCATGGGCAGAGCTGTTGAGTTTGTGAGGTCCCTAGGACAAGGTGAGAGATGAGGGATCTGACCCCATGTCCTCAGAAGGCTGATTTATTATTTTATATATATTATATTATATTATATTATATTATATTATATTATATTATATTATATTATATTATATTATATTATATTATATTATATATATTATATTATATTATATTATATTATATTATATTATATTATATTATATTATATTATATTATATTATATTAAAGAATACTATACTAAAAATATACTGAAGAAAGAGAAGGATACAGACAGAAGCTTTAACAAGAACGATCATGAAAAACTCGTGACTGACATCACAGAGTCCCACACAGCTGATGGTGATTGATTGGTCATTAAGTAAAAACAATTCACATGAATCCAATCCAACATGCACCTGTTGGTAAACAATCTCCAGCCACATTCCAAAGCAGCAAACACAGGAGAAGCAATCAGATAATTATTGTTTTCATTTTTTTCTGAGGCTTCTCAGCTTCCCAGGAGAAGAAATCCTGGCAAAAGGATTTTTCAGAAAATATGACAGTGACACAGAGCCTCCCCATTTACTGCACAAACAGGGAGGGGCAGGAGTGCATGTCCCTGCATCCATGGAAATGTGTGTGCTGCCATAGCCCTGCTACTCTGCCTGCAGGGACCCTTTTGTGCTCTGACTAGAGATATGAAGACATCTTTTGTTTTCTTCAGAAAATAAATTCTCATTTTCACCTGACTGCCAGTTCCACAGGGTAATGTAATCCTGCTAAAACACTCCTATGAGTGGACGCTAACCTTTGAATTAGCAGTGAATTAAAAAATGTATGATTGAGACAAAAAGCACTGGTGTCATTTTGTCAATCTCACATTGTACATAAGCAATATGATTCCATCTTCCTTGGGATAATCTCTTCCTGGAAGCTTCCCTACTTTCTTGCTGTTAACCTGAAGGAAGAATGAGCCAGATGTCCTTTTGGACCATGTCCTCCCTTTCCTCTTGCTGTTTCCCTGGGAGAGGCGGAGAAGTCTGAATATCTCTGTAACCCTAAGGTCATGCAGGCAGTGGTTTTTGCCAGCAGAGAGGGTTTTGTATATAAACCTCAGCGACTTTGTCTGCATTTCTAGCACTGCTCCAGAGGGGACCCAGCTGCAGGACTCCCACACAGCCTGGGGAGAGCAGCAGTGCCTCAGGCTGGCTCTGCAGTGCTGGGTCACACTGGTGGGCACAGCCAGCCCCACTTAGCATGGCCCCTCTCCATGTCCCTGCAGGGATAGGGCTGCAGGAGGCTCCTTCAGGTGCTGCTGAACAGGGATGAAGTCCCTCTGAGACACCTGGTTTGATATTAGGCTTTGTTTCCTGAACGTGGCACCAGAAAATTAACAGAGGGAAATCACACCTGGAAGGAAAATCAGATGGCAATGACCAGAGACCTCTTACCAAATTTTACATGCTTTAGGCAAACTCCACAGAAAACATCAGAAGGGGAGGGAGGAGGTGTTTTCCTTGTTTCCCTGTATGTAAATATCTGTCAAAGAAGGTTCTCTCAATCTGGCCAAATTGCAGGATTTGAACACAGTCCTTAATGATCATTGATAAGGGCAAGGCTGTGCAGAGCTGTAAACAGGAAAAAGAAGTCAAAGCTGCACTTTGTAACTTTGCTATTGTATGGTTTTCCTGGGAAGGTTTCACAGCTGAGGCTGCAATTTACTGCACCATTCCTGTAGATCATTTTCCTCCCAAAGCACACAGTATTGATTGCTCCTCATCCCCTCCAAATCCCATCATTTTGAAGAATTCTTTTGCATTGTTTCCTAAAATAAGTAATGGATGGTGTCTGGAAACTATGGAAGAAAAAAGGCCTTGGAAAAACACATTCTTCTGAAAGCAGAAGCTAGGCAAATTCAACTTGAGATTGGAGTGTAATTAATAATCAGCAAAGCATTGCAACAACTCAGACAGAGATGTCTGTAATTTGAAATTTTTTTTCCTCTGTGTTTCAAATCTCTCTGAAAGAGACAATTCAGTGAATTCAGGACGATTTTTCATGCAGGAGTTGTTGAGTAAACACTCAATATGGTTTGTCCTGTTAAATGACCATAGATTTGTCGATTTAGAAATTATTATTTTTTCTAAAAGCAATGCATGAAATCCCACAAAGATTTACTCTGCAAATCACAGGAGCATCAGGGCTGAGAGCAATGCATGTGTATGGTCAGGCAGTTCAGAATTATAGCCATGAATGTGTAAAGCACCCCAGACACTCATGCACTCGTGCTTTGATTGTTAACCTGGACTAAACACGTGGTTTGAAACCTTTTTTCACCTGCAGACCCCGACATACTTTCCTGTAAACCTCTCTGCAGTGTCCTGCAGCTTGTTTAGGAATGGTTTGCTCTTCTAATTCCCATATCTGTATGCTGTAGAAATAGCCATGTGAATGGATATTATGGATCTGAGTGTGCTCAAAACCATTGTACTGAATGACTTCTTTCTGATCCCATGGCTGTTCATGTCCTGTTTCTGTTCTGCTACTCTATTTAGTCTTCAGCAGCCATCTGTATTCACCCACATACTACAAATTTAATCCAAATCCGGTTGGATTCTCTGAAGTCCTAAAGTTTTATCCATATAACATAGAACATCTTGCGAAGAGAGCAAAAATATCCCAATAAGCCTACAGAAAGAAAATTAGGTGTTTTTATTCAAATTGGAGGGGAAAAAAAAATTGCCTAACTCTGCTTGTCACATTTATATGTCTCATTTCCTAGCTCTATAAAAGCCCCAGTGTGTACTGAAGGTACTTTGTTGTTACATTGTCTGCCAGACTAATATAAACAAAAATACCTTCACTAATTACTCCTTTTTTTGGTTTAGTGTAATGCCTGCCAAGACAGTGGTGCACCCTTGTTGTCCTCTGCCTTTTTCCCGATCAGTTACATCTGTGGGGGAAGTTGATACTCAAGGTGGCCAAGATGCGGTAAAAGCAAAAAGCAATTAAAACAAATGTATCCTGTCTCTTTCTTAAGTTTTTTTTTGCCAGGAAGCCAGTATTTAATGAAGCTTAGCATTATCTGACAGCCCTTCAACTTTCCTCTAATTAACTTGCAGCTCTTTGAATAAAACCTTTCAACACAGTGGGACTGCCTGTGAATGCAGTATTTTGCTGCCACTTCAGAGGACATTGACCTCTTTGGTGTGGCAGGGAGACCAGCTCTTTAGTTTCTCCATTAATTGTTCTTTCCCTTGACAGCTGTATTGTTGCGCATCTCTAAGTAGAAATGTATTGTCCTTTCATGAAAACGCTTAGCAGGACTTTGCATATGCTCCATAATTCAAAATATTAATGTGCATTTTACAAAGCCAGATCCTTTGTATTTGCCGGCCACAATTCATGTTCTCCCTTCCAAACAGTGACCAAAATAATGATGGCTGTCTTCAAAACCTAGCTGGAGTCTGGGATCCCATGTTTTTTTCAAATGTGTGATGCTGTCCTGTCCAGATAGAGCTGAATGACAACCCTTGGATGATATTTTGAGAGATAAAGATCCTTTATCCCTGCTTTGCCATATTCTATATGTAAAATCCTTCCTCATAGCAAAAGGATCATTTAGAGGAAGTATGCCTGGTAGGTGTCCCCAGCAGATGACTTTTATGCTCCCTCTTAGTGGTCACTTCTCTTTGAATTCTGCTTATAATGTAGAGGTTTGAAAAAATCTGAACCTCAGCAGATGCAGAGTCCTACCTCTTCAGCAGTGAAGACCACTCATCCTAGCCAATTACTTGTGTTTCAAGGTAGTAAGAACTGTGTACATCCCTAAAACAGTGTGGCTGCCTAACACCACCATTACTGCTGTAATAGACAGGTGAGGCTGACTGTAAAACTGTTTGCTTAGTGGCTTCTCAACTATCCCTTATCAATCATGTTTCTCTTCAATACAGCTTAAAACCCATCCCAAAGGCTAGCTTTAATGGGACAGAAAAGAAACCATGTTGGTAGTTCTTGCATAGTTGCCTGATGCCATATTTGCCAACGCATTTGTCATAAAATGCTTTAGTGTTTTGTCAGTCCATACTCACTAATGTACAGCTCAGCTGTGCAGGTTGTTGTGTTTATACTGGAAAAAAACCCAAACCTTCATGGACATTTGAAAATTCTTTCTGTGGCATTTCCAATCTCTTATTAGGATATTGGTTAATAAGTCATGCTTATACAGCTCTGTTTTTCCAGGTAAAATTCATTCTACCTTGCCAGATTTATTGCCACTGAGACACTCAAATTCTTGAGCATGAGGTTGTATTTTAAGAATTACAGCCTTCTGCACCATCAATATTCAGTGTTGATTTTTGACTCCTCTTTTGGCCTCTCAGAGTATTGCTTTCCAGGCAAATATTGCTTTTTTTGTTTGTCATCCAACAGCTGAAGTCACTATTAGATTTTCCATTCAAAACATTGGCATGCTTCAGGTATTTTTTGTTTTCTAGAAATTGATTTTGCCACATATGAAACCCTTTTTCTTTTCCCCTCTTTTCTTTTTGGGAATGCACATGGTCTCAGAGCTTTGCTGGAGCCCCCTTTGATGCAGGTTATATTTTCCCCCACTTTCATAGGTGACTATTCATGTGCAGGGTGAGAAGGCAGAAGAATAGATCCTGTGCTAATGAGGTGAAATGCAGGGAAAGGAAATAGGCCTGATACAAGGACATTTTCTGAACACTGAGGTCTATTGACTCACAGAATAGTCTTCAAATATGAGGATAAAAACCATGACAAATGACACCTTTAAACTACTTAGGAATAGAGTTTACTGAGAGTTTTTCTTAGAAAAGGTAAAATGTGAGCCTTCTGCAGGCAAGATTCCTCACAAAAGTGATTGGAAGGGACAGAAAAGTAATTTGGTTCTCCTTGTTCTCAGAATTTCAAGAAAAATTATCTCCACAAACCAAGGGATCAAAAAGAGCAAGGATTGCTTGAATGGGCACCTCTGCAACATATTCCAGGGTAACCCTGTTTTCCCATAATTCTCCAGCCTCAAATACTCTGGATTTTGGGCCCTTTGTCTTATTCTCAGATGATAAACTGGACTGTGAAAGCTCAACATTAAATATGTTGGTGAGACATAGGATCCCATGAAATAGTTGTCAAAAGCAGAGGGTGCTTGACCTACTAGAGAGGGGCTCAGTCAGAGTAACTCATAACCTGTCATTAATGCCTGGTTGCATTCTGTGTAGAAACCTAATAACAGAAACTGTAAGAAACTGTTACTTGAAGACATTTATAACCAGCAGCCTGTATAACATTTGGTCTGAGTTCATCAGCATCGCATCCCACTTCACATTATTTTCACAGTCCACATAAACAATGCTCTTTTGGGGATGAACCTAAAATCTTTGAATGAAGAACCCAAAATCCAAGCCTCCCAGCAGAGCCACCAAATACACTTGCATTCATATTCCAAACCTGAATAATAAACTGAGAGAAAATGCTGAGGTGGCTGTCCTGGAGGAAACCCTATAATAAGAACTGAGGGCATTTTTCCAAAGAGAAGCTCTTTCCATTGGTACTAAGCCTCTTTTGGCCAGGAAGCATCTTGAGAGTATGAGAGAAAATGAACACCAAGAGAAATACACTGTTAAGAGACAATTCTGAATGTAGGTATTTGTTTAATGTATAGCTTTTTTTTTTTTCTTTAGCTTGCAACAAGAATCTTGACCTTGAAGTCTCAATGTACAGTTCTTGGGTTTTCTTTAGTATTATGCCTTCTTACTGCCATTGTTGCAGAGTGATAGACCAGCACATAATTGTCTGTTTTCCCAAAAGCAAGAATTTAAAAAGAGTAGTGGGTGCAAGCGCTTCAAGGTGTTCTATACCACAAGTATTTCATGTTTCCTGATAAATTGCAAAGGAAACCTTTGAGGACTGCTACTAACTAGTGCAAATTTTGGAAATTCCCTTCTGCCTTTGCCTTAGTTGGCATTATCTAATGTATGTCTCACAGGAAAAGAAAAAAGTATCTCACCTTTTTGAACAACCCCATGCATCACATTTACCTAAAAAACAGACCAATTTCCAAAGGGAAATAGTTATGATACTGATGTCAGCAGTGGAACCAGTGTGACTCACAATTTGCCTTTGGGGATGCCACCTTCAAGAGTCTCTTTCATGACTGGACATCTTAGACAATCCCAGTCCTTTTCCTACAAAGGATGACTTTCAGATAGATGTTACTCAGCAAGCTCTTCATCCCACAGGATGACTCAGATCTCAAAGTGCTCAGGGAGCCCAGACTTCCCAACAGTAATGATGTCACCTTGTTGCCTGGGACAGGAAGCAATGGTAGAAGAAAAACGTGGACACAGGGCTACTGAGACAATCAATCAATATGTTCTTAAGTTCTACCTCCTCAACCACTAAAGCATCTCCATGTGCAATTTCAGGTAATATCAAGGAAGTTGTTTGGAGGGAGGAGGACATGTCAATGCTTTTGTTGCCTAGATTGCACTTTTCTGCTTTTTGAAGATAGTTTCAGTGTCAGCAATTCTCCAGTTAAATGAATTCTATCTATCCTTGATAGAATTCTTAGAATTTCTGATGGTGAGTATTCCACTCTGTTAAGGTAGAGCTGATCTGTCCCCCTGACATGAAGACCGTAATGTCTCTGAGTACTGAAATCACCTTAGCCCAAGTTTTTTCATGTCATTCAAGGAGAACAGTAAAAGGAAAGCTATGAAAAGGTTTGCAGGCTTTTGCACTAAACTCTTTCAAAGCTCACCTGCATGGGAAATTGTAATATACAACTTACTGGGTTTACAGACCATCTGTCACTCCTGACAGCTCAGCAAAGTGACAGAATGCAAAAGTCCAATTAATCCTTTTAAAGATTTAGAAAATCAGTTAGTCTTTGCAACAAGTATCACAACATTACTGTGAATTACTTAATTGTTAACTGTTAAATTAAATAGCATCTGAAAGATGCCATATGTTTCCATCTATTTCAGAAGTCACAGACTGCAAGGGATGTGCACATCCTTGAGATATCTCAGGTGCCAAAAGAACAGAGAAGATAAGAGATGAGCCAAGGATAAAGAAAGGGAGGGACTGTGGGCCATTAAAGAGATGTGTTGAGGTTCTCCTGCCCTTGTCTGTGAGGAGCTGTGCCAAGCACTCAGATCAACCCACCCAGCCAGGCAGGCACTGGCACCCAGTCACCCTCAGGGCTGGTCTCCCTCAGGAAAAGACCAAGTTCTAGGAGACATAGCTATGATGAGAACTTTGGATGTTAGTGGTGGGAAGTTTACTGTACTTCACCTGAATACTACTGTGAAAGCCAGCACCAATACTTCATGACCCCTATTCTTTCAAATCTATTTTTTTAAACACTCATGAAGCAAGACAAATAATTTGAAATAATTTATTCTTTTTTCCTCCTTTTTAGTGAATTTCATACTAACCCAGCTAATTACAATTACAACAACTAAAACTTTATGATGAATCTCTATAAATCTGGACAGTGCTAGGAATAATGCTCTACCTTTAGCTTCAGTTCAGTCTCCTTAGACCTATGAATCCAGCTGTGGTCTCTAACTGTAGGATAGCTGCTCTTGCCCTAGAGCCTGCATTGTCACTGCAGACACGTGGAGCAATGTGGTTCCCTCTGCCTCATCCATCATGGGCTGTTCAAGCCATGCCCTGGTGATCAGGTTATTCATTTCACCCAGCGCTTTTCTTTAGGGCTGATCACTGCCGTGGCAAAAACATTAGTCAATGCATTGTTGTAGCTCCTCAGCAAGGAGTCTCTGCTGTACAATCAAGGAGCAGAGCCACAGCAAGACTCCTAGTTTTGGATGTCCATTTGAGGTTTATTGTATAATTTTCTTCCATAACTGAATAAAGTTACAGAACGCTTTAGATACTTAATATGCAGCTGGTTTTCATTTTAGTTATAACTGTGAGAAAGTTATTGATGATCAACTGGATGTATAGAAAATACATCCAGTAAGGCTGCTTCTCTTTAAATGCCACATTTATGTATCTTGCCTGTCAGAATGTACAGAGCAGTTGGTAAAGGCAATGCAAGACAGCCTTCTCCACAACAGCCTACATATTTTCACTTCTTTGCTCTGGAAGAAGCATGCTATCCAACACTTGATGAGCTGCCAAATCATTCTGATCCTTTTAACAGCACTCTGATACACCTTTCTTGCTTACCCACTTTTTGGATAAATAAGTTTACAAAAACCTTTGAACCCTTTAAGATAGGTAACGGCTGTGAAAAATATCCTGAGATTCTCAGTGTTGCTGGAATAACATCTACAGTCTGACCATCTGACCACCCTGCTGTTCCAGGTGCCCACAAATCATCATTCTGCCTCTTTGGTGGGTGAGATTCAGGTAAATGCTATCTCCATTTTGTAATCCTCTTCCTCTTTATGGAAAACACAACCAGTCCCTGTGGTCTGAAAGAAGAAAAAGGGTTCTCTAGTCTGGTCCCTGATGTTAGCAACGTGTGGAGCAGAAGCCAGGCTGTGCTGTGGCACCCCGATGTTTCTCAGCCTCAGTGATGCCAAGTCAACCATTGGCTTCTTTTTTAGCAATTATGAAACACCTGGAGGGAATCCTATTTCCAGTTTCATTGTGTACTGCCTTTCCATATGGATGAGATGCTGTCACCCTGGTTTTATAAGATTTTCTAAGCCTTCTGATGTTGCCATTCTTGTAGTGAGCTTTCTCACACACTTTCTGTAAATAACTCACTGTTTTGCATTCCATTATGGAGGAGGAGAGAGTTGATGGACTGTTGGTTCGACCAGTGTCATTGGAGAGGTGTCACAGTCACTCTCCAATCTGCTGTCACTTTTGGAAATCTATAAATGTTGGAGTCAGAAAATAAACTGCCCTTTTCTTCCTTCATCGTGAGAAAGGTGGTGTGCTTGTGTTCTTTCGTGTCCTATAGTGACAAGATGCTGCCATGCAAGTGCAGGTGTGTGACTCCAAACCCTCAGGTCACCCACACATTGGAGGAAAGGAGTCCCCTGTAGCCTTGGAAGCTGGCTGTGGGGCGCCCAGGAACTACCAGGGACATGGAGGGTACACTTCTGCACCTTGCACTGTGGAGTAGGAGGAATGTGGGGATTTCTCTGAAACTAATTAAAGAGAGGTGTTTGAAAATGCAGCAGGATTTCATAAGGCAGTGTACCTGTCACTGCACTAAGGGATGGCCACCCACGAGACCACAGAGCCTCTCCCTCACACTCTGGCCCAAATAAAATTTCTGTATTATGGCATCTGAATAGCTTTGAGGATTTGGTTGTCAAGGGAAGTTTTGTGACAAAACTTCAAGAATAGCTATCAAAAATTACAGGTGTCTGTTTTGGGTTTTTTTTTGTCCTGGATGTGGATGTAAAAGTACCTTTGAGGTGATGTATAATTCTCCTTTTCCTTTTTTTCCTTTTTTTAGGTTTGGTTTTTTGTTTTTTTAATCTGCCTTTTGCTTTCAAAAGTGTTTTCAAATTCCCTCAACAGTGTTCACATTCATACCTCATAATTGTGTGGCACTTTAAAAATACTAATGCTAGCAGTCACCTTTCATGAGATGAAGGTTACATAAATGCCTCTTAACTAACTACAAAATGCTGCAAACAAAGAGCTCCAAGTTTTTCCCCAGTGAATGTTTCTTTGGAGATTCAGAAGCTGATATTTTACTGAACTTTTTCTGCCTGTGGACAATCATAATAACTCTCAAAAAAGTAATCCACACTAAAGCTTTATAACTCAAAGCAGAAAGCTGCAGGAAATTAGCTTTATTTTGCTCTTAATGGAAAGAGGCAAAATCCTGTAATAACTTAACTGGTTTGGGGTGGTTTTTTTTGGTTTTTTTTTTCATTTTTAAATGATTGAAAGAGATTAATAAAATTTAGGGGACAGAATGAACTTGCACTTCCAATGAACATGAAAGGGCACTGTATCCTAACAGCAGATTTCTGTGATAACCATAAAGCAGAATTTAATGAAATTGCTTTAGAGAAATGCAGCAATAAATACAAGTAATGAGCCAGCAAAAGAAGCCAGGAGGCAAGGTGCTTCCATAGATATGAGTCAATAAGTGCATTAGTGAAAGCAACAATGGGATCTTGGAGAGAAAATTGCTTAAAATTATCAGAAATGAGAAGAGTAGCAACTTGTGCAAAACTACACCAAGAAATCTTCTTTTTTCCCTCTGGTTATATTTGAATATCTGCACTTTAACAGAAGACTGAAAAGGCCAAAATGGTAGTTAAGCCACTATGTTTTTACTGTCAGCCAAAATATCTTCAGAGTCTGACATGTGATATGAAGCGAGGATGCCACACCTCATGCACTGTTTCACCAACCAGCACACAAAATACAGCTCTGCTGAAAAACTGTAGTCTCAGGATGATCATAGCTGGAGCTTTGCATCAAAATGTGCATCGGTTTGGGATGGGACCCATATTAAATGAACCAGTAGCTCTCCTATGCTTGCATAATTCCCCTCTCACAGAGGCATTCCAGAAGCACACATGGCAAAGAGCAAAGCAGAGCTCAGATCTCCTTTCTTCAGGGCTTTTGTGGAGCTAGAAGAGAAGGGTGAAGGAGCTGTGCACCCTATATATTTACACTTCCTGGCTGCAATTTGCTAACAGGAGTATCACAAACACATCAAGTTTGTGATGCCATTCCTACCCCCTAATGTTTTACTCACTGATAGCTGCAATTTTCTAGGCAGCTCCTGTAGAAGATTCAAAGAAATGAGAGCACTGTCAAAGTAGCTGCCTCCATTTATGCAAAGGCAATTACACATCTCTGGGCAGTCACTTGGATGTCTTTCTAAATTACCTTATCTGCAAGGATGTGTGAGTCTGCCACGATAACTCACAGCATGCATTACACAGGAGAGGCCTAGCCCACGTGCAGGCAGCATCTGAAGGCATTTATTTCTATGGCATGGAGCTGAATTAGATTGCCATATGCAATGCATGCGTCTCCTGGGCTGTAGACAGTGGGAAATGGGATAAACAAAACATTTTAGAGAGGACATGGAAATAAGACATTTCCCTGAAATCAGAGTCACTGCACAGCATGGGGCACAGTCATGGCAAGTCCTGGCTGCGACACCAAATGGCTTTGTAAAGTTCTGTGCTACATGACTTTTAGGAGAAGACTCCAAGGATCACTCTCACCCAAAATAAATTGTGGGAAGGACTCTTGCTTAGAGCTGCTGTCTAGAAAGTGGTAACAGCCAGCTTGTGAAATTAGAAAGCCAGTAATAGTAATTATTTCCTTAGAAGAGAGAAGGGGTTTTGAAAGGTATTATATACCAGTAAGCACTCATTCTGAAAACTGAGACAGACTTCTGTTTCTAATTGGTTAAATATATGTAATTTCAGTAGGTACGGATGTTCCATTTTCTGGAACCGATCTTTTTTCTGTCAAGTGCTAATGGAGGTTAGTAGAAAAATATATTAAGCAAACTGCTATGTAAAAAACTAAGCAGACCCTTCAGAAACAGGGAGTGCTGCAGGGTACCTCTAATTACAGGTCACT
Source organism: Diglossa brunneiventris (assembly GCA_019023105.1). Taxonomy (NCBI): domain Eukaryota; kingdom Metazoa; phylum Chordata; class Aves; order Passeriformes; family Thraupidae; genus Diglossa; species Diglossa brunneiventris. The sequence continues at coordinate 17,580,860 of CM032352.1, read as the reverse complement.
GACAACCAGTGACTGAGAGCACTTACGTTCATGTTTTTCAGACTTTTCCAGTGCTTTCTTAACAGGGTGTATAAATGGTAAAAAACATTAGATTTTGAAAAAAAACCCAAAAAAACAAACAAAAAAACTCAAAAACCCCCCAAACAAACAAACCAAACAAACAAACAAACAAAAAATAATTATAAGCATCAAGTACAGTTAACCTCTCTGTTAAGACTGTTAAGACAAACTCTGAGCATTGTATGCATCCTGTCGCTTTCAGGCAATCGATATAGAAAGGTTGGTCATAAGTAGGACAGCAAAAAAGAAAAGTTGCACAACTAGCATGTAGAAATGGCAATGATGGGAGATTCCTTGGTCCGTGTGAGCCTGAGGTTGCATTCCCTCCCAGCACCACGTCTTTTCTAGCTCGATTTTTTTACCGATTATTCTCTGGGAAAGCTTTTCTGCAGAGCTGTGTGCCAGTGATACCATCTGCTGGCTAAGCCTGGCACTGTCCGGGAGCAAGCAAAGGTGGGGCTGGCAGTGCCCAGGGCTGGCAGTGCCCAGCAGGGCTGGCAGTGCCCAAGGCAGGGCAGTGCCCAAGGCAGGCAGTGGCAGTGCCCAAGGCAGGGCAGGGCTGGCAGTGCCCAAAGCAGGGCTGGCAGTGCCCAAAGCTGGCAGTGCCCAAGGCAGCTGGCAGTGCCCAAGGCAGCAGCCCCTGCCCTTCCTCCCCCAGGAGGGCTCCTGAGCCTGGCCCAGCAGCTGGGGAAGGAGCTGCTGACAGCAGATCCCAACCTGTCTTCCGAGCCAGAAATGTGTCCAGTTACTCCTATCCCATCTCAGTGTTCTGTCTTTCAGTTCTGATTCATAGGGTTTGGGGCTTTTTCTTTGTCATGCTTAAAAGAAATGCCTTGCCTGTTCACTTCTCAGCTGTCCAGGCACACACAATAACAGACAAAAAGTCCAGACTGTGCACAGGGATTGGCACAGCCCTTTTTTCGTATCTCAGGAGAAGAAGAGCTCTCTGTGCTATTTCCTTTGTTGGAGTTTTGAACGTAGCAGTCCCCCTTGAATACAGGATAGGCATTCAAGACAACTACAATAAATGTTATGGAATGAGATAACTGAAAGCAGAGAGCATATGCAAAACACCTTCAGACACTGAGCTCAGGGTGCTTTCTGAATACTAGGTATTTCTAGAAATACCTAGTATACTAGAAATACTGGAAATACCTAGAATACTAGGGATTCCTTTTGGACTAAGATGTCTGACTACATGAGCCAAGAACAGACCAGTACCCTCAAAAACAGTAAAGAACAATCAGGGACAGAAGCCAGAAGCATTAGATAGCTTTGGGGTCTGGCTTTTTTTTTTTTTTTTTTTTTTTTTTTTTTAAGGGGATGTGTGTTTTACAGACAGGATCACAGAGTTTTGGTCACCCAGGTCTCTGTCCATGGAGTGGCTAAAATTAAGAAACAATTCTTTTTCTTAGGTAAAACTAACTGGGAACAAAGAGGGAGGGAATTAGGCATACAAAAGAGACGTGGTGGATTAATAGATCTCTTGCCATGCTCATGGATGTCCTGGATGCTGAGAATTTGCATGGCTACCCAGATGTCCAGGCCCTGAGGGCACCACCAGCACTCACTGCCCCATGGCAGCCCCCTGGGCTCCCCCTGCCCCTGTCCATGACCCCATTTCAGTCACCCACAGCTCCAGTCCTGCTCAGAGAATCCCTAACCCAAGTCTGGTTTTAGGCTCTCACATACTGAGGTGTCGGGATCTCTCGCTGGTCAGAGTGACCCCGAGAAAAGTTCGAAAGTCTCTTTTCCCAGCCCAGCGCTTGAAGAAGGAGTCAGGGCTCTTCATTTCTCGGTCTCAAGGTTGTTTATTTTATCTTATCTATAAAAAATTTTCTCCTGCCCTGCCGAGGTCAGCTCAGCAAGACAGTTCCAGGCACTCTCTCCTGCCCCGAGGCGGTGTCGTATTTTATACTACAAACCACGTACATCATATTTACTTTTAATTCCCAATACCTATCACCTATGTTAGACATTGCACTTCTACTCTAAACCAATCCCAAAGTGCCAACATCACAGCAGAAAATGGAGAACAAGAAGAAGAAAGCAGAAGGACTAGACATGCCCTGATTCCTCCATCTTGTCCCCATAACCCCTATACCAAAATCCTAAAATCTACATTTTCACCCTGTGAATACCCTGTTATTACACCATTCAAACCTGTGTGGCTTTCTCATCCCCATACCAAGCTGGCAATTCGCTGGAAGGATCAAAGTCAAGCCACCAGGTGTTCCGGGCAGCGTGCCAGGGTCTCCGAGCCCCCCGACGGGGTCCTCGGCAGCTCTGGACATCCGGAGGGATCTGCTGAGTTCCCACACGGAGGTACAGTGAGAAAATATTAGAGAACTGAAGTCATAGAGTCTTGCTGGATAAACTGGGAGAGGAAGGCTGAGATTCACTGAAAACAAGGAGGATATATCTCCAAAGCACCAGGGATAGCAAATATAGAGAGATAATTTATTTCATTCTAGGAGGGAATCTGAACAAATATGTCCCAATAGCCCTACTGGTAGATAATATTCTTAATGTGTTTTCTTCTGTTCCTGCAAGAAAAATGAGCAATTTCCTTGACTTGGATTGAACTGCTTGGGGTTGTGCTTGTTTGTTTTCTAGTCTGAGAAATAATTAATGCAATTATAGCTTGGAAAAGAGAAAAAAGGTACCTCTTAACTTTTGCTCTATGAGGGAAAGGTTTTGTTTAGGGTTGTTTGACCAACTGAAAAATTGACTGGGACCTGTGGACAAAACCACCCCCCTCTAGTGGTCAGTGTACAGAGAGACTGAACTGGTACTTCCAGAACCTGAGCAGTGCTCCATCTTTTCTATGGGACAAGTGAATAGAAATAATCACAGTGAAGCTGGGACATGCTCATACCTTGTGCTCACCATTATGATTATCTGAGGAGCAGAAATACACTGGTCACCTATTCTGAACTGATAGGTATCAATAGAGTTATTTCAGAAAGGGATGTCCTTAGTCCTCAATGAAAAGACTTGGAAAAGCAGATGTTCTGCCTAACAACTTGTAGGAAAAATTATATATAAAGAGTTGGAAGGAACAAAGAGTTTGTCAGTCTCAACCACCATGCTCGGCCAGAGGGTGAAAAAGCAGAATAAAGTGCAGGGTTGATGCTCCTTCAGAGAGGCCTGGGGAGAGCAAAGCAGCTGCTGGGAGCTTTGCACCATTCAGAAAATCCCAGAAATACCAACTGTTCCTGTTCTGGTATTATTTAATCAGAGAAAAAAAAAATGCAACTCCCTTTCCTCAAAATAAGGTTAAAAAAAGTGCAGTCTCGATGACAATGGGACAACCCTATACTTGTCCTATTCGTAACATCTTTCCAAGATCTGTATGAACCTCTGTGACTCAGAGTCAGTGCTTTCATGAGACAAAGAGCTGCTACTGCTGCATTTTGCAAACCACAGAAAGAAAAGCTCCATGGATTTCAAAAGCTGTAGACTCGGCAGAGACTCCAGTTTAATTTGTGCAGTGAGAGAGCTGACAGATTACAAATTCAATTTTACTTCACAGTCACTAAAGCCATGAATCTAGTGCTGTGTCACTTGAATCAGTGATGGTTAATGAGTTTCAAGACCTTTAAAAGTGCAAAGGAAAGTAGTTCAGAAAGGAAAGGCTTCACCTGGCACAGAAGAGACGAGACCTTGTTGCAGGGTGACATGGGCCAGGTATTCTCCAGCACTGAGGCAGGGATGGAGTAAGGGTTACTGCGTTGAATGATGTAAGAATTTGAAACATTTCTCTTCCCAGCAATAGTTCACTGCTGTCATTTTAAAGAAAAGTGGACTCCCCTAGGTATCCTAGAGAGCAGTTTTGCATCAAATGTTGCCTGGTGCATGAAAGTGAGTATCCCTTGGAGCAGTGAGCTGAGCAATGTGTCAAGGAAGGACAAGTAATTGCTCAATATACATGGAAATAACTCCTGGGAATTTTTATCCAAAGCCAGCAGGATTCAGGCTGGAACTGCAGAGCAAGGCAGCCTCCATTTTGACAAATACACTGCATGTGTTAAGCAAGAAAAAGTGGATTCAGGAGCATCAGTAACAGACCCATGATTCTCAAGAACATGAGTCCGATGGGAATTGAGCATATGCCATTTTAGGCATAAAAGTACTCTCTTTTTCACCACTAACCTACTGTTTCTCAGCCAGTCTGTCCCATTTGGTTAAGCTAGTAAAGTAAAATTTATTTCTTTCTTAGTCATCTTCAAAAGAATTCATGTCAGTGGACAGGTGAGAGGACATTCTCTGAATATGCTCCAAAGCTGTATGTTACATTTACTAGATTTGCATGTCTGTTCTTTCCAGTTAAGAGAAAATATAAAACAGCAAGAAATGCACAGGACAGCTGTGGACCTTTGCACAACTGCAGAAAGAAGAGCTGTGCCCTGGGATGTGGCTGATCCCACCTAGCAACTACAGAGATTTATTGCACCAGACACATTTCAATAAAACAAATGATTGTCTTGCTTAAATCCATGGTTTTCTTCTGTTGAGGTGTTTTTAGTTCCACAGTTTCCATAACAGCTCTCTATCCATCAGGAAAAACATCTTGTGAAGCAACTTGCTGGCCCTGCCCTTGCTCTTTGACTGGTTTTTGAGGGCAGGGACTCCCAGAGATGCATCCAATGGAGAGGGAATGACTGTCCCTCCACCCCTCCCCAGGCCAAGAGCATAGCCAAAGGCACTGACAGACACCTGCTGGCCTTCTGACCACACTGGGACCTCCACACCCTCACTTCCAGTAAAGGGCTCCTGCTGCGTACACACACACAACAGCACCAGAACATTGCATGTGCCTTTTGCTTAGCTGGCAGGAGCAACAGATTGATGCAAATCAGTTAAAAATAAAACCAAAAACCCAAACAAAACCAAAACCAAGCTGAAGACAGTGACCATCTAAAATTACATCTTTTCCTCCTTTGTGTAATTTCTATCTCCTTTTCACTAAGCTTCAAGTGAGCAAAGAAGGAATTTCAGGAGTCCACTTCTACATTAAAACTGCAACAAAAGGCAAGATTTGTACAGTATTTGCATTTTAGTCTCATATTTACTATAGTTTTATTTGAAGGAAATATTCTGTTCACCACCTGCCTGCAGGTGGGATTGCAAGAAATTAGAATTCAAAACTCCATAGTATCAGTCAATCCACAAAATTAGGCTTATCATTTAAAAACTGAATGAAAACAAATTAACAAGCAAAAGAGTATGAAATATTTATTTCTGAGAAAATATCCTACAAAATTGTGTGACTTAACTACCATTAAACTGTTCACATAAAAATAAGAAAGAATGTGATTAAATATATTCCTGACAATCATTTAAATCCTGCATTACATTTTTAATGGTTTCAAATATAGAAAAAAAATCCAAACCTCACCTATGAAGAGCTTATTCAGTTTGCATCTTGTACTTTCACAGTTTATAACTGGATAAGTGTTGATGCATAAAGCTGTATTTCACCAGTGTTGACCACAATTTTTATGAAAATAAATAAGTAAACACACAGAGATGATACAAGCTGAGCACACAGAATTCATCCTAATTCCACTTGGGCAGAGAAATTCAACTAAACAGAGTCATAACATGAAATTTTCATAAGAAAAGCAAACTAGAAGCAACACCCTCACCTGGTTCTCAGAGCAATTTCCTCCTCATATTATAATTACTCCTATAAACCCATTGGCTGAAGTTACAAAATAAAGACAAAAGTAAAATTAGTACATACACAAATGTTTCTTCATCATCTAGAATACAATGAGATGGGTCTCCAGCTTTCCACTGTGTCACCAAAGCACACTTTAATGTCCAAAAGTTAAGCACTAGGTTCACTGTCCATTCCTTGACTGTCCAATGCAGATTCAGCTTAATTAAGACAGTGATTTTAGAAGAATATACCTTCCCCATCCCAGATACCTGCTTTTATTTAACCTCTGTGAAGACAGATGTCTACTTTTCTTCCTGGGCATGAGGAAAACAATATAGAAGGCCATCTTAAACCAGCCAGTTGATTTTTACACGGCTCAAATACGTGTGATGAATTGGGTCAGATAAGTGACACATTCCCAAGTGTCTCTATCACCAGAGGAGTTAGAGACCTAACTGTGTTTGTCATTTTGTCCCATTAGGGTACAATTTAGTGTCCCAAAAACCCAAGAGAACTGTGATGTGTCAGCACAAAGGAATCAAACCATCACACTGGATACCTATAGCAAGCAGTCATGCTGTGCAGACAAAGATTTGAACTGTGATTTACATCAAATACCAGCATCCAGGCAGCATTTGACCTCTCCTCTCTAACCTTCCCCTTGCACAAGGCAGGCTGGCACTGCTCACACTGGCACACTGGTGAACACCAAATCAGCTTTCATGTATTTGAAGGCTGCCAGTCTCTTCTGAGCTGAGGGCTCTCTATCTCTCATTGCTGCTGTTCGTGATGTCAGCAGTTTCTGCACTCCCAGCACACTCTTACAGAGTCTCCACAGAGAAGTGAAAAAAGATGTCCAGAAGCACCAAAGTGTGCGGCTGTCCCTTAAGCTCAGGGGTGACATGGAAGCCCCTCAGGGTGCTGGGCATGCTGCTGCTCCCAGGTGATGCAGATGCACTTTGGTTTAGAGCTCAAAAGGAAACAGGGAAATGGGAAGAGGAGCTGGAGTCTCAGCATTCTTGCCCCCTGATACATCCATCAGGCAGCTGGTATCCCCAGGGGAGCACCCAAGGGAGCAGTGGTCACAACTGCACTTCAGTTTGTGGCAGCAGGACCCATTTCTGAAAGGGAAAGAAAAATGCCCAATGTTAATGTTTAGCTGGAAATAATTGTCCTTATTACCTCAGTGGAATAAGAACTACATATATCATACACTGAGTCAACTGCCAGCAACTGAGCAGGGGGCAGTAATTGCCCACTGTTTTTAAATTTGGAATGGACTTTGATTTCATTGTTTGTTTTATGACCACACATTAGAGGCATTATTATTACCACGTCCGTGGAAAATACTATGAATGAGGTAGCAACTCTCTCAGAAAAAATTATTATCTCACTCTTAATATATTCTTGCGTGGAGAAGTTGTTGTTTTTCTGATGCATGCTGAAAAATGCTTAGGAAACACCACCTAATTTTACGAGCAGAAAAGAAGAGCTCTCAGTGCTTGCTACTCATAGCCTGTTAGCCTGTGTCCTTGAAAATTAACATGCTACAAGGAGAAAATGGGTAGTTCTGAAGTGTCTTCTATGCTCAAAGTATCAGGAGTAATTGCCTTTAATGGATAATTAAAAACTTTTGCCCCGCTATTATGGCACTGTATGGGACTGCCATCAGCAGTGACCTATTTGCTGTCAGGGCAGAAATGCTTGTTCCAGATGCTGGCCTAAATGCAAATGATTGCTGGGTAGTGCTTATCTGCTGACAGTGTGATACCCTTAGAAAATAAATAACTTCTGCCAGAGGGCTCTCCTTGCTTGGCAAGTGGGCTCACTTGGGTTCCCTCCCCTTCCTCATGGTGCTGTGGGCACAGCCCTCACAGGTGACAGGCACATGGGAAAGCTCTCTGCAGCTCTCCTGGTGTGCCTCATGTTCACATGAAATGCTGTTACTGCTGGGCTGGGATATATGTTTTCTTTGTAAGGGGTTGTCAACCACAAGACTTCTGAAACTGTGCCAGAGAATTGGGAGATCTATTTTCAAACATTACGCTAATTTTCTGTGCTTTCAAGGGTGCTCTCACATCACATTTCCAAGTTTCACCATGCAACCATGCAGGATTGTTCCTTTCCAAATGGATTTGGTGGGGGTGATGGCATTGAGGACTGAGCCAGTTGGTCAGTCCTGTGCTTCTCTGACCTGGGCATTACTGGAGACCAAAACTTGCCATAAATTATCATTGCAAACACTGGCAACACTAGTGATGAAAAAAGTCAACAAACCTTGTTGTGTTATTAAAGGCACTGTTTTGAACATGAAAAGGCTCAAATGTGGAGAAGGAAATGTTTCAGCTCGTCTGGGAGGAGAAGTCCAGTTATTTTTTGATGGTGCTGGTGTCCAAAGCACCTCCTGATGCACAGGCGGCACAGCTGCATCAAGGACAGTGGCCCTGAGAGAGATCCAGGGAACAGGTTACACACACGGCTTTATAATGCCAAGACTATAAACCTGAAACAGCAGCTGTGCAACCCACCTCCTGCAACCCACCTCTCACAAGGTTTTCACACTCAGTAGTGAAAAGTCAAACCTGCATCCCCCAAAGGACACCTGCCCACCTGCAATCCAGTCCATGCCTCGTCACTCTGTCATTACTCAAGCATCAGCCTTTCCCTTTTAAGCTGTACAAATGTTTGTACTGTCTGAGAAGAGATGACTGATGCTACTTTAAAAGCCCTTCCCTCCTCTCACTCCCCCAGTGAGATCAAAGTTTTCACTCCACTGCTTTCTTGAGGCATATTTCATAACAGTGACAATGAACACATAGCAAAAAAAGCACTTTATAGTTCTTTATTTAAACCTTCCAGGTGAACCAGTCCCATATTGATATATGGGAGCCCTGTTGAAGAATCTTTGTCACTTTATAAAACAATCTAAGTGAAAATCCTTTTCAGGAAGAGGAAATTCCTATGTGAAGCTCTACCTGCAGCACCCACCAGTGTTCAGCCCTGCAGAGCATCGTGTGCACAGAGGTGATGAGTGTGTAGGGTGGCAGGGGCTGTGGGAGGGGGGCAGGTAAAAGATGGGCACCAACGAGGGGGTTGGATGCAGGGAATGGGGAGGACATGAAAGGGACGCTGCAGAAAGCAAGAGGGAGGTGAGTGAGCTGGGAAGGGACAGTTTAGGTGCCCTCCCTCCTGCAGAGCAGAGGCAAGGAAGGGAGGCCACAACAAAAACGTGGTGAGGTGGCAGCTTTGATAAGCTTTTGAGACTTTCCTCGTGCAGGATACCTCCTTTTCAGCAGCTCTGCAAGGCTGAAAGCTGCTGTGGTATCACAAGGGTTGCACCCTTCTGCTAGGAGGCAGCATATGAGTTGTCACCCTGTTCTTGGGTACAAGACATGGCAAGCTAGTTAAACTATTGCAGTATCACTCTGCACTTGTGCTTGACTCTGATCCCACAGATAAAGGCTCTGCCTGCAAACATCTCACTAAAAAAACAAAAGCTTCCATGAAAAGAAAAAACAACCAAGCCCAAAACATGAAGACTTATCAAAACACAAGCAGTGACACTACCCTGGAAAATATTTTGCAAACACAAGCACACAGTACATTTTTGGAGCATTCACTAATTCTCCCACCCACACACAGGACTGACCCTGAGATGTAAGCAGGTATGATGGTCCAGCAGCACAGTGAACTGCTAGGAAGGGAGCCATCACATGTACTACACCGGCCCTGGGCTGGTCCAGGGAGGGTGACTGGGTCAGCGCACTCACAACTCATCTCTGGTGGCCAAACACTCCCTGCAGCATGCCTGGCCATGGGCTGCAGGGCTCCAGCAGCTGGCTCTGGGGGGAGAGGAGCCCTGCATGGAGGAGAGCAACTCTTGCACCACTCTCCTAGATCACAATTGCTCAGCCAGCCAAAGCAGCCAGACATCAGCTGTCCACAGGCATGACCCCACTCAGAGAAGGGCATGTTGGAGAGCATCAGAAAAACCACTATTCCACAGGAAAATTCCCTTCAGGCACTTATTGTTTCTGATTTTGATTGCTGAATTTCACTTAGAAAGGTCCTCACTGCCCATGCTGTCAGCTCAGCCTGAGCAGTGTTTCCAGGCCAGCAGCACGGGGTGTGCCTGAAATGTTTTTCTATCTCAAATAAACAGGACACATGCAGTGCCACAGGAGTCAGGAACTGAATGCAGCAAGGACTGGAACTCAAAGAGATCACTGCTCTGTGTGCCACAGATTAGGTTGGGAAACCAAATATCCTTTGCTCATGCATAACATGCACAGCACAGCTGTTTCCACGCAACTTTCACATTACTTTTTCTAGCAGGGCCTGATTCATCACTTTGTTATTCCAATTTTACCCTTCTATGGCAACAACCTCATCAATGTGTAAGTGTTTTAAACAAATCACCAATTTGTTTAAAACAATGAAAATCCAGATTATTTAGTAATGTATATAGCTTGCTGAATGACTGAGAAAAACTAAGGAAGAACATAAGTATAAAAATGAGCAGACACTATGGATCTCATTCTAATTTCCCTCAATAATAAGTAACATTTTTCTCCATAAAATTATCTGAAACTATTTAATTTACCAGTATGAAATAGAATCTTCCTAAAGTTTAAGGTTATGATTTGATACTGCTGTTATTATTCAGCACATAAGGTTGGTCTTTAGAGAAATTCTAGTGTATAAATGAATATAAATATATAATTCCTTATATAACTCCTGTGCAATTTTCCTTAATATAAAAAAAAATCATGTAGTCTTTCATTTTAAAGATACTTTTACATCTATGTAAAAGCTTGGCCCAAGAATAAAAGTAAAGGACAAAGAATTAAAAACCAGGCTCAATATACCTTTTTTTAGTATTACATGCATGAAAATTTTTGGATTGCAAATCTTCATTTATGCATTTGTGCTGCAACAAACCTGACCATCTACTGTATAACCAGAGATCCCAAACCTCATCTTCCCTGCCTAGCCTCAAATCCCATCAGAGGTGATTTGCTGCCTGCATTTGTCAGCACACTCCATGGAACACTCCTGGGTCTACTGCTGTCTGACACAAGGGAACTGACAGATTCTCACTGAATTCAAAGCTTTAGGCAATTAAAAAAAGCTACCATTAATTTCTAAGGCGTCTTTTGCTTGTTTATTCACCCTAAACTCTATTTTGCTTTAAATGGCAAACTCAAGATGATTGCTGCCTGATGCAGAAGATTAAAAATCTGGAGGTTCAGGACGGGTTATTTTTCTTATCATTATCAGTGTTAGTTCACTGTTAAGCTCAGTTATTCCCAGTTTTCTAGTGCTAGCAGCCTGGAATAGCCTAGCCTTGTGCAATAGTCTGTGTGGGTTTTCCCTAAAACAAGTTCTAAGGGGCACCTTCTCTCTGCAGGAACAGTTGGCCCACAGGGCAGCCAGGTGGGACCAGCTCCACTGGCCTCTTGTTTTCAGCATTCTTCAGCCAAAGGTCTGCTCCAAAGTCCATCAGCAGCTTCACCAGCTCCACGCTGCAATTCCTGGCAGCCGTGTGCAGAGGGGAGTCCAGGCCCTTGCCGCTGTTCACGTTTGCTCCTGAACAACGGGAGGGGCAAACCACAATGAGAACACCCATGACTGCACAGCAGCCCATTTTCATTCCCTGAACCAGCAGCTATTTCTCTGAGTAACACACAGGTGCTGCAGCCAGCACCCAGAGCTGGGCTCCCTTACACTGGGGCTTGGTGCTACAGCTTGCACAAGCACAACTCTCACTGGCTGAGGAGTGGGGCTGTGAATAGGAAAATGATCCCAGAGGAATGGTGCATGAGGAAGTCCTCCACCCACAGCCCAGCCCAAGGGTATCTTGGAGCAAGACAAAGGTGCAGTTCCACCTATGGCCCACCTCTGCTTCCCATCCCTTAAAATAAGGGCAGGATTTCAACATGCTCTAAACTGGAGGCTTAAGCTGGTGGGATTTCCAAATGCCAAAGTACCTGTTAGGGAAAAAATGAGAGGATGGAAAAATTCTAGAGGTCCTTGGTCAAAGAGGGCATAAGCACCCCTGATGAGAGTTCCCTCATTCATTACCCTGGATTAATGGCTCCTAGAACACCCTAAGAAAGGTGAGCTGAAGAAATAATTCAAAACTATAATGTTTTTACAGTACACATTCCCATACACAGAAGGCAGCAGAAAAAATTAGCAGGAAAAAGAAAATAGTTGCCAACATTTAACTTAGATCAAATTAAAAATATTTAGATTAATTTGTGTTTTACTTCTTCCCAAAAAAAGTCATTGTACTAAACAGTGACCTACTAAAATGTGATATATATGATTTTTGCTTGTTTTTCTAAAGTAGCTTTGTTGGTCCATCATTTTTGTACCAGCTATGTGGCTACTTTAGGTAATATAGCCCCTTTGGCTAGAAGACCTGTACTAATGTGGATAACAAGAAATGGTTTTGTGCAATTACCCAAACATTTAGGTTACAGCTTTGTGTGATGCAAAGGATACAGTGCTGAACCTTCTTCTGTGTTGGAAATGTCTCTAACTTTTTATGAACTCATTGGAAATCAAAACATGTTTGCAGAAATACTACGTAAAAGTGGCTGAGTCAATTGCTTTGGGTAAAGAGGAGGTAAAAAAAAATTAAAAATTAAATTTCTTCCTGTTCACTTCAAATAACTGCAGCATCACATGCACAGACACTGGAAAGGAAAGCTTGTTCCAGGCACAATCAGCCATGTGAAATCCAGGATCACCCATCATTTTGTTGAGAGCTATCGAGCTGAATTCCTGATCACCCTGATACCACATTTAACCAGAGCTGCTATCAGGAGTGAAACATCTCCTGGTCCCAAAGCAGGAGCTCCTCTAAATCTCTGATGCAAAGATAATCCAAAGACAGGTGTTGCAGGAAATGAAAGTACACCATTTTTTATTTTTGTTTTTACCTGACTCAAGCAGCTTCTTGGCACAGTTGAGTTGTTGGTTCTCACATGCTACATAAAGTGGAGTACCCAGGTGCTTGATGTTGTGATCTATATTTACCCCATGGGACGCAAGGAGTTCGACACACTGCACGTGACCTTAAAAGGGATAAAGGAAGAGTCAACTCACAGAGATCAGGCTTTTTTTTCCCAGCAAATTCTCTGTTGCAGCAGTGTAGTTTGGCAAGGATTCAATGTTTTGTCAAGAGGTAGTAGTGTAATACTTTCATCCACTCCAATGGATCCAGCCAGCAAAACAGGAGCTGAAAAGCCACGTTCAGCACAGCAGGCTAAAGCCTCACAGGCTAAAGCCCTCACATTTTATCTGACTCATTTCAGATGTCTACTGAAGATGAGATGAATCGCTCCATGTTTCTCTCCACTCCTTTTGAAGCTACCCAGATGTCTCCCTGAAATGTCCACGTTGCAGGCAGCTGATCTGGACACTGCATTTCCTTCCAGGTGAACTCAGAGGATCTGACAGCTGAGCTGACCTGCCCTTGAGGAGCAACAGGGGTGGGAAGAACTGCACCCCTCATGATGAGACCAATTAGCAAGGCATTTTACACGACCCAAACCAAGAAAATTATCTTCTTTATCTCTCTCCTCCACTTCAACACGCTGCTAGCAGCATGGAAAGGAGGGCTGATGCCTGTGGGGTTACCTCTCTTAGCAGCTTCGTGGATGGGGGATGCCAGGTCACAGGGTGGTTGTAGGCTGGCTCCATGCTCCAGCAGCAAATTCAAGCAAGCCACACTGCCACTGACACAGGTGTTGAACAGTGGTGTGTGCCAGTCAACAGTCACTCCATTCACCTGGGGGGAAATAACACAAAAATCCAGCAATTTTGTCTTCTTGGTATTTCAGAATTGACGACAGTGAACTAGTTTCTCACCAGAAAATAGGGGTTTCAATAGTCTTTATTTAACTCCATGCCAAAACTCCCCAGTGCTTCTGAAGACTACAATTTTTCATTAAAATGATCATTAAAAAAGTTTTTTTTTTAATTGCCCCCAAGTCTCTCCTACTGAAAAAAAAAAATCATCAGGGCCACTCCAGGGTCTCTCAGGAGTTACCAGGCTAAATGAACGACCATTTCTCAGTTACCTTAGCTGAAACATACCTTCCCATAGCCCTCTCCTGAAACAGTCAACTTTTGGCTGAAAGTGTGCAACCCTTCCTTATTTTTATTTTTTTAATTTTAAACTGAAAGGTAATATTTGGTAAGGTAATGCATGTATGAACAATTTTCTTATTCACTATAATTTTGATATTAGCTTGAAAAGTAGTGGCCATGAGACACCATTTCACGTGCATATTGTTTCCATTTTCTTCCCATTTTTTGTCAGTTGAACCTAACATTCCTATGCCTCTACTTAAGACTCTGTGTATTGATACCAATAAGATTAATGTGTGCATAAAATAAAACACACCCTTAATTGCTGCAGGATTATAAACACTTTGCAAGATGAACTTCCCCTTGTTCTTGTGAAAGATGAGAACACTTCATCCTTATCTAAAGAACAATAATAACTGTTGCTTATATCTGTGCTTTTTGGATTGCTTTATTAGGAAGTGCCTTTCAGAAATACCTCAAGCAGAGCTAAGTACAGAGCATGAATCACAGAGATCCTCTGCCATGACATCACATAGCACTGAAGTGTGGTAATACCACATACTAACACTGGAGACAGTGGTGTGTCCATCACATACTCACCTGAGCACCATGTTTTAACAGGACACTGGCACAGGCAGCATGACCCCCTAGGCAGGCTTCATGGAGAGGAGACACCTGGTCTGCTGTAAGAAGATTGACATCACTCCCCTGGTAAGATAATGGAAAGTATCATTACAACCAACTACTAAAACCCCCATACAAAAATCCACAATAAAAAAAAACCTTCTTTAAAAGCCTTTTGTAACCAGACCTTCCTCAGCTGCCTGGAGCTATTCCTCTCAGAAAGTAAGAGATGAAGGGGATGAAGAGGCTGTGATGTTTTGGCTGGAGTGGATACTGGCACAGCATACCTGAGGCCATGCCTTGCACACCCTGAAAACCAGCACAGAAGCTTAGTGGACTGTCCAGTGGGACAGTATGTTGTGGTTGTTTGACTGGCTTGAACCCTGAAATGCTCTTGAAGCATTTTCTGCTCTTTGCCTTGAGGCAACCACTGAAGGAAAGAAATGCATCAGAAACATTGGTTGGATTCCACAGGATCTTTTGTTTCTAAAAGTCTTGGTGCTCCAGAATACTAAGCTGGAAGAGTCTCCCCTTCCCTTCCCATTACCTCTTTCACAGGTTAAACCCAGGGATTTTGAAGAAGCAAAGTGGTGAGGTTCAGAAATCACTTCTACCTATCCCTGACCTTCTAGAGGGACCAGGGCCCTGGGATATGCCGAGGCACTTCAGAAACAAATGTCTGGTGACTGAATTGAAGCTTCAACCAGACCCATGACTGGGTCAGAGCTGGCCCCTCAGCTGGGGCACCAAAAACTGCTCACAGGCACACACAGGAGGTGCAGAGGAGCAGCCCTTGGCCATCCAGAGATCCCAGTGATCCCATTACCTCTGCCACAGTTAACATATCGCCCAGGATAGCTCAGTGCATCATCAAATTAGCGCACAAAGCTTGTGCTGGGCAAGGAACTGATTGTAGGAAAGAAAAGCCTGTTGCATGCAGATTTCCCTGTGGCCTGGTTAACATGATTTTCTCACCCTGAAGTTTCACAGTAAAGCACAGACTGCTGAACATTCATCCACTGAACAAACCCTGCAGAGACCACATGAACCCAGGGGGGAGGTACCTGTTCAATGAGCTTCTTCAGGGAAAGCACACGCCCATGGATAGAGGCCTCATGTAAAGGAGACCAGTCTGAAACAAAGTCTGTACAAAAACAAAGACAGGAAAATGGCTAAAAACTCTATTTCACTAGCATACTTTACTTCAACTGTGTGACCTCCGTTCTACTTTACTGGAGCTGCCAAGATTTCTTTGGAGCAGATGCCGTGAGGGAGACAGACAAGAAGATGGTTTCCCTTGGGTGCATTTTAACTCATCCCATGTTTGCATTGTGCAGTTGCATTCCCCTCCAGAAGACAGATTTGCAGAACATCACCCAGCTCTGGCTGAGCTTGTCCCTCTCTCTGAATTATTTTCAGGGCCTTTTTTTTTTCCACAAATTTATTGCATTTAACCAATTATCTCAAAAGGAATATGTTTTGAAGAGGGTTTGGCTGATCAGTCATTTACCCCTGCTCAGAGCTGGACTAGAGCCAACAACACTTGGAAAGAGAAGGGACCAAAGTACAAGGAGGTAAATTGTGCTACCTGTTGATTCTGTCCTTCAGTTTTCAATGTTTGCTATGAGTGGTGCATTTTAAGTAATAGCTGTGTTGTCTGCATTGTTGAAACCACCAAGTGAGGTGCAGCATGTATATACTGTGCAAATATTAATAGAGGGAGATCTTCAGTATTACAGATTTTATGGCTCAGAGCCAACTGACAGCAATAATCCCTCTGGGAGATATTTACATCCCAGCACTCAGAACCCAGTGTCTGCTCTATGTCAATGTCCCAGGTTCCCCCTGGGAGGGAAGGGAAGCCTTTACAGAGGGCACTTCACACAACTTGCTGTGGAAAGACATTTTGCTGTTCTCTGGAGATGTCCCACTCTCCTTCCACTAGCTACAGAGAATACTCCAGTGACCAATTTGCTGGCTGAGTTGCTGAGGTTCTCAGGAACCGTATTAGAGCACATGCATGGAATGGAATCCTTAACAGCAGGAAGTCTGCCTCAGCAAAAAAAACTCTAATAAACCACTAAAATTCTTTAAGAATGTTTATACATAGGCTGATGATAGTAAAGGTTTTAAATTAAAAGAAGGTATATTTAGGCCAGACATAAAAATGTGGTGGTGTGAAATAATGGAACAGGTTGCCTAGAGAGGTGGGAGATGTCCCATCTGTGGAAAGATTCAAGGTCAGGTTGGATGGGGCCCTGAGCAACCTGGTCTAGTAGGAGGTGTTCCTGCTCATTGCAGGGGTGTTGGACCAGATGACCTTTAAAGGTCCTTTCCAATCTAAACCTGGCTATGAGTCTATGAATTAGTTTTTAAAGAAATTAGTATTATTTGTCATTAGCATTATATAAGCTCTGCCTCCCTCTTTCTATGTTCCATGGGCTGCTTCCCACAACATTTAAACAGTTTCATGAGGCTTCCAAACATCCTTTGGCTTTAGCGAATGGACACCCAATTCTGGAAGCTGGGATTCTGGTTCATAAAGATAGCAAAACTAACTAGGCTACACTTATTAAAGCACAGAATGATTAACTGACTAAAACCAACTTTGCTCTAAGTGATGTGTGTCAAATTGATGCTTATCTGACTGTGCTGTTCTTGCTGTCCTGCCTGTGTTAGTCAGTCGTGTTTCCAGAGCATGTAAAAAGTTTTTCCCAATTAGAAACTAATGGCATTGCCTAAACTACATGAATTGTAAGGGAAGTATGTTTATAGATATTCTAAAAATCTATATTGAAGTACAAGTTTTTTGAGCTGCAACTGTTAACTTTTTTTGGCCACAGAAATACTGGCAGGCCTGTATTTGTGCCTGTACCAACCTGTGCATTGTACCAACTTATGATATCATTATGTCATGATGATATAAGAGACACATATCCATGTGTGGATCTTATCCATTCAGTACTTGCTTGAAAAAAGACAGGTTTCTGCTGAAACTCTAAAAATAGCCAGACCAGCCATCCGTGGACTGGCCATTGGCTTGCAAGTTTCCAAGTTTTAACAATGAATTAAAAGATTGACCATATAAGCATTAAAATACATGTCAGTGAAAAATAAAAGAGATATGTGCTAACACGTAATCTGTTTGGGAAGAGAAACCTAGAGTTTTATCCTAGGTGGAAGTGGAGCCCTATGGAGCCCTAGGGAGTCCATCACACCAGCCTTGGATACCTTGGGAGGAGCAGGATTGAAGGCCTGACTGATGACTAATTGTATGGCATAATTCCAGATCTGCTGCCACAAACTGCACAGCCCCAGGCTGATGTCTCTCCTGCCCTACCTCTATATCCAGCAAACACCTCTAACCTGAAGCAATGCCAGGGAGGCAAACCCCCTGGAAGAATGGTAAATTTCCCCAGTTTCTTGACCCAAGGCATCACCTTCTGGCAAATAACCATATTTCTATTTTCTGCCTGCTCCAGGCTGGAACTCAAGCTTCTTGCCTGGAAGAGGAGAAAGGCTGCAATGGATTTCCTTGTCTCACTGCCCTCTTTTACACTTCAGAGGAGGCACACTGTCAGAATATAAAAGATCTGTATTGTATTTGATTAAGACCTAAGCAAATGTCAATTCCAGCTGACCATGGGCTTTCAAAATCCCAATCTAGTGACCTTCATGAATGTGCCCAGAGCACATTAAACCTCTGGTCATATTTGATGACATTGCCATCACTCAGGCACGTGACGCTGGCAGGGTGGTGTACACAGAGGGAGTCTTAGAGCAATAACCACGCACACATGCAAATTCTGACTGCTCCCGGTGCTCAACAGAGCTCTCACAGGACCTTTCTAGAGCACTGGTTTTTGTGGTGATGGCTGAAGCAACTTTTCCCAACCTCTGACCACGTGAGGGCATTTCACCCTCCGTGCCTGTCCCCAGGCTGGTTTCCTGCCCTGCCTCTCATGCACAGTGCAACTTGAAAGGGTCTCTTAAGCCCTTCCAGTGAAGGTATGCTCTTGCATTCGTATTTGCAGATACAAAATCCTAAAGCATTATATAGAACAGTATTACAAATGGTATTTTTCACACTCAAAGGCTGTCCCTTAAAGTTTGTGATGTACACAGCCTGAGCCAAATACATTCCCGCTGGAAATTGCCAGCAGAGCTTACTGACTCTGCTGAGGAACAGGCAGACATGAAAGGAATGGACTAAACTTTGATTTTCAAAGGACCAAACGATCTGTGTGCAGCACTCTGCCATGTGCGATTCCCTCCTTCCACCCATCATTTTGCTGGAGCTCATCTCCAGTGTGGACTGGTTCTATTTCACACTGTTAATAATAATATCGCTGTGCCTTCCTGCTCACCCCAGCCTCAGGCTGTACATACGTGGCACACACGAGGGCAGGCAGACTACACTGCAGATAGACTGGTCAGCCTTGCATTTTGGTTTTATGTTTCAACTTGCTGTTAATGGAAACATCCTGAACAACCCAGAAAAAGAGCAAGGATAGCATAAAGTCACATTTTCTGAATTTACCTCATTCCGTCTGCACTCGCCATATCCAGCTCAGGATATGAAGTTAAATTACTCGTTTTTTTTTTTTTTTTGTTTTACCTTGTCATACTTTCAATGGCTCTGGGCCAGACACAGAGCAATGACTGGAGTGAGGCCATTTGTCTGAGTAACTGCTCACTAATATGTGCCCACAACAGCATTGGTCACAGCAATGCCACTGCAGAAGAACCCACTAGGCTCAGCCTAAACAACGCTTAGGCCTGTTCATCTGAAAGACAAGGGGAAAGGATAAAAGATAAAGGAAAAAAAAGTAGAAAGATTAGACAAAAACGAAAAGCAAAAATTAAAACAATCAAAAGAAAGGAGAAAAGAAAGAAGGAAAGTAAGGAGGAAGGGAAAAGAAAAAGAAGAAAAAAAAAGACAAAGGAAAAGAAAACGGAAAAGAAAACGAAAACGAAAAAGAAAAAGAAAAAGAAAAAGAAAAAGAAAAAGAAAAAAAAGAAATTGAGCCAGTGCTGAGATTCCTGCTGGCAGTAATTTAAGTCAAACACGCCACATTTCAACTTATTTCTCAGTGTGCTGAGGTCCAAGCGCTGCATTTGTTTCTGCCTGCACAAAATGCAGTACAAAACCACCCACTCTTTCCCATTACACGAAAGAAAAACAACCAAAATTTCAGTATCAAACAGAAATAGCTTTTTTAAATCCCCTCTGAAGTACAAAGGCATGGGGGTGTTTTGTGGGACGGACTGAGGACCTGTCCTGCAGCAGGACACAGGGGCAGCAGCACTGCAGCCTGCCCCTGTCCCTTGCTGCCTCCGGCAGGGCAGAGCCTTGTCCCCGGCAGTGTCACTTACCCCTCATCCGCGGGGCACACGGCGCCGCTGCACACGCCTGTTCTCCAGCTCCGTGCAGTTTGCTGGCATTTTGATTTGTTCTCTCATTATCCATCTCAGCCCTGTCTGCCCGGCCGCTGTTTTTTCACTTTGTGGTCGGTTTCCAGAGTTCAAATTCCATCGTCCCCGGCGAGCCCCCAGCGGCCGGAGCGATCCCTGGCGCAGACCCTGCCCGCATGAGCCGAGCAGCCCTTGCGGCGGCCGGGACGTGCTGCCGGCAGCTCCCTGGGCAGAAACCCGAGCACCTGGGCTGGGATTTAACACAACAGCTCCCGGGCTGCCCTGGTCGGCAGCCAGCGACCCAGCCGAGCGAGAGATGTGCCTGATGTCACATCCTCTCCAGCACGACGCCCAATCGGGGCGCCCGCCGTTCATTTTTTATCAGGAAGGAAATTCTTAGTTTGCCAAAAATTCAAGACAGAAAGAGCCAGTTCAACTAGTTGAGCAAACTCTGCCTGTAGGGGATGCGCAGAGAGAGCCACGGGCAGGCGCAGCTCTGCCCCGCACGCCGGGCAGGGTTTGCGCGGCTCTGTCACCGGGCAGGGTTTGCGCAGCTCTGCCGCTCTCCCCGGGAAGGGTTTGCGCAGCTTTCCCCGGGCGGGGTTTGCGCGGCTCTGTCCCGCTCCCTGGGCAGGGTTTGCACAGCTCTGTCCCCGGGCAGGGTTTGCGCGGTTCTGTCCCTCTGCCCGGACAGGGTTTGCGCGGTTCTGTCCCGCTCCCCGGGCAGGGTTTGCGCGGTTCTGCCCCGCTCCCCGGGCAGGGTTTGCGCGGCTCTGCCCCGCTGCCCGGGCAGGGTTTGCGCGGCTCCGCCGGTGCGCAGCGGGCGCGGCCGGGGCGCGGAGCTGCCGCTGCTGCCCGGCCCCAGCGCCGCCCGTCCCGCAGCTCTGCGCGGCGTGGGGAGCGACCCGCAGCGGGGCTCGGGTCCCCTCACCCTGTCCGGCTGAGTTCCCTGAGCCACACCCGCAGTTTGGTAACAAAACACCGTCCTTTTATTTTTAAGCAACTTCTCAGCCCAAACAAACCATCACAAACCAAACAGCATCAAAAAAAAAAAAAAAAAAAAAAAAAAAAAAAAAAAAACTTTATTTTTTCAGGAGGACTTCTGCCTCATTTCTCTGGGTCTGTTTGCAAAAGTTCTGTTCTCACAGGTCATCTTTATTTGAACTATTTTCCTTCCCAATTTAGTATAATTTACAAGCACAAAATCCTTTTTCTGTCACTGAATATTACAAGTGGAAGTAGGCAGAACTTCCATGCAGCATGTTTTAACATTGACCTGGATCTCAAGATAAGCAACACAGAACTTCAAATACATATTAGAAACAGCTTATACAACACAGAGACACAACAGAGCTTTTAAGCATTACAATACTATTTTCCATTTAAATAGCAAATACACCCCCAAGTTCTACATAAACAGGCTTAGCTACAGAAATTACTTTATCCTTATTCAAGTGCAGCCATCCTTGGTGGATAGAAGTGCACAGCAAAGTGGGATCTACGACACTTAATATTACTTTTTTTTTTTTCTGTTTACAGCATGTCTTATAAAATGAATAATTTTTTTTTCTCCGTCAAAAATCTAAATTTTTTGTAATTCAATGGACTGTTCTACTATCTTGGTTCTTTTTTTCTTCTACTTGCTAATCGGTTTTTTAAATTGTGCAGATAAATTTTTATAATTATTTTATTATTATTAGCACAAATATTGCTACAAAAATGAAAATGCACTGCTGGTAAATGTTGTCTTGGTATGAAAATTCAGCCTTGGTTTCTGAGGATGCAAACCACAGAATTACATAAAATGTTCAGAAAATTGGACACGAAACATTTGTTCAATTTAACTTCAGAATCAGGGTGAGAAATTCTAGCTTTTCCTTAGCATTAAGGAAGAAATATAGGCATTTTCAAACCATGCTTTGTCTCACCTATTTCAGATGTCTGCTCTGGGGGAGCACATATTGGAATTTTAGAGTCAGTCTTCGCCAGCTGTAAAAGGGATCCCTAAATCATGAGCAGAGAATTAGCTGTGTATGTGTAAACAGCTGAAATCCACTTTAAAGTATGGCTGAATGGGCAGCCGAGTGTCCCAGCTCTGACACCCCTGAGTGCTGTCCTGTGCCTTGTCCTGCACAGCCTCTGGGTGCTGCAGCTCAGGGTGAAACATCTTCATCCACACCAAGGCCAGCATTGCCCAATGCCTGAACCACAGAGCCTCAGCTTTGGAGTGCCTGTATCTCAGAGAGCAGTGTTTTTGACAGACAGTTCAGACAGATTTATCTGCTTTGATCCAAGCTGTTGTTCCCTGCCTGGCTCCCAACTCTCAGCAGAGATTACCCAGCACAAGGGATGGCAGCACTGGCCACAAACTGATGCCACAGCTGTCTCAGTACATGGCCCATTGTGTCAGCTCAAAAACCTGCAAATGCAGTTTTCTTCTCCAGCCTGTAAACTCAAGCTCTGAGACCCGAGCACATGCCACATCCTCCTCTAAGGCAGTAATTTCCAGTCAGCAAGCAAAGCAAACATCTGGGACAGCCGTGTTTTAAATCACAGCAGTTAAATCTGCCAGAGCTTGCCTGCAGGAGCACTAAAGCACTGGTGTCATTTCCAGAGGTACCTGGGTTTTCTTTGGAAAGCTGCTGTGAAATCCTTGAGCTGACACAAAACGGAGAAGTTCTCCCTTGGAGAAATTAATAATACTGTCCAGTTCTTGTATCCCTAATTTCCTTTCCTCAAATCAAGCCTCTCCTCCAGAGGCTTTCCTTCTTTCACAGTTTTTCTGACATGAAATGTTTTCATTTTCCTTCCTCTCACCCTCACAGAAACTTCCTTTTGCAAACATTCCATCAGCCTGGCTGGGGACCAGACTTCTGCAAGTAACTGTTCCCTTCTGCAGGATGGCCAATTTACTTAGCAGGAGAGACTCTAAATCAAAACAAACAAAAAAACCCTGAAAAAAGCATCAAACATATCGTGGTTGCATTGTGGCTACATCAGTAGCACCTGGATCTGTTCTTTAATTCATTGCAGATGTGGAGAAGCACCAAGATTTCCCAAGGAGCAGGACAAACTTTGCATGAGAGCTTGCAAACAAGGTTATTGTATTTCCATCGTGTCAAGAAGGGGATTAGGGGCATTTTCCCCACAGAGAGAAAAGCAACAACAATCTGGTTTTCAACACCTGGTGCCAGTTGACTCTCAGTGAACATCTGTGTAAGTATCTTCATATGTTACAAAATATATCTTGACATTGCTTTCTGAACAGGATTTAAAACAAATTATGTATTCCTGCTCAGGCCAAACCCTGAAAGTTGGTGAGTTAAAATTTGGTTTGGGTTTTGGTTTGGTATTTTTTGCTTTGGTTGGTTGGTTTTTGTGGTGGTGTTGTTGTTTTCTGGGTTTTTTAGTTTTTTCCAAATCATTGTGATTTCTCTCATTCCTGGGATGGTTTTTGTCCTCTCTTGTGGGCTGCAGTCATGGTTTGCCCACACTGCCAGGTGAGTTGTGTGGTGAAACATCTCATGTGACAAGTACACTCCAGCAAGCAGACAGTAGTTGTAACAACAGCAAAAGTGTCAGCCCAGTCCTTGAGAGCTGTGGTGGTTTTTCAGCAGACTGCCAGAATCTGGCAAACCGTAAGGTAGTCTTGTCCAATACCAACTTTTAAGTGAAACCCAAATCCAGGCATAGAGCAGGTTTCAATTTCTTTCTCCCCTTTTTTTAACTGTTCAATAATAGTTTTGAAAAACAGTGTGAATTCTTTGGTTTGCTGGCAAATCTTTTTGGTTGCCATACTTTCCAGTGTAAAATAGTCATATCTGAAGAAAGCAAAATTACTTCCTCAAATATATTAATTTTGTCAAAAACTTCACATTAAAAAAAAAATAGTTTTCCACTAATCCCAGTGGTTAGACCAGTGTGGAGAAAACCCAAATGTAGCACAAACAAGCTCAGAGCCACAGAGGCCAACTGGGTTGTCCCTGCTAAGCAGCACTCACATGGCAGGTCCCACTCAGAGCATGTTCCCTGCATGGTGGGTATTCCCCAAAAAAACAACTTTCCATGCCTTTCCCTGGTTTCTATCTCTTCCCACTGCTTACCAATACCCAGGAGGCAAGAGCAGTAACAGCTCAGGAGTATTGGAAAGATGGAATGGTAAAAAATGGGTCATGGGAGGGAGGTATCTAATGGAGAGTCTCCTCTGCCCCCGTGCTTCTCTTCCCCAGTTTCACTGGGGTCAGATATTCACTGCTTATTCAGCACATTACCTTTTAGTCAGCTCTCCCACCCACACCCACAGGCTGCTTTCCAGACCTTGGAGCTCAACTCTAGAAATTTCCTTCATGTGGCACAGCTTTCCACACTTCTGCATGTGATGGGAGCAGCCAGCACATTCCAGCTGTCCTCACAACAGGACCTCCCAGCAGCTCCCCTTGGGGAAAGCTGCCAGCACCAACACTTCTACAAAATGCAATTGTGGACTTACACAAAAGTTACCCCAGGATCTCCTAAACCCTTGTCCAAAACTGGGACTTCTGTTGGCTTCTAAAAATGGGCTTCAGACAGCAACACTGCCAGCTCAACTGCTTGAGCAATACTGGCAGCCAAAGGAAATGTCCCCAGACCCTGCATCTGGGTCTGTTCCCCCCAGCATCCCAGGCATGGCAGGTGCTCCCATTTTCCTTTGGTAAGGATTGTTAGCGTATTATTGAGGTGGGTGAAATTACTCAGCTGCCCTGAACAGTGCACTTGTCTCCCTGCCCTGCTCCTGGAAAATGGCATTTAGTGCAGTGGAGAAGAGGGTGTGTAAAATAGTCAAGCCCATAGGATCTGAACTGTTCCCAACATTATCTTCAGGTCTAAGAAATCCACTCACCTGGTGTTGGACAGATTGGCTGCTTGGACCAGGAGCTATCCACATTTTCTCTGTTGAAAATGCAAAGTTGGGACTGCAGTAACAGCCAACTACAGCAGTAGTTGGTAGACGTTTCCTTTGCTGTCCATGAGCACAGCTTGGCTTTTGTTTTGCATGATGTTGGAAATCCTCTGAAACAGCCAACAGATGCTGATTCACAATGCTGATGTTGTAAAAATAATAATTTCCCCTCCTAAAGGATTATGAGCTGAGCACAGTGACAAGTATAAACATTTCATCTTAGTACTGTAGCCAGCTTGGCCGCTCCTCTGAATATCTGATGTTGCTGCAGAAGGAAAACTTCCTCTGGAAAATGATGTACAGAGTGCAGGGCTTACCTGAGGCATAAAGATGGAAATGTGTGGCAGGGCTGCCTGGCCCTCCCCTCCAGCTGTGGGACATGCCTGGTGCACAGCAGGCTGCAGACAACCTCCCCAAGGCTCCCTGAGCTGGTGTGGGTCACTCCACATCAGCTCCCAGCATCATCCTCCGTGTCCCAGGAGTGGCAGAGCCACCCTAGGACCCCACAGGGCCCTGGAGGGTGCTGGGCAGGGGGGGATCTGCAGGCGGCTCTTGCCCTGCCCGGGCTGCAGGGAGGCAGTGAGGGACAGACCCCTGTGCTCCTGCACCCCAGATCCCACACATCCCCTCAGACTGCTCCGAGGGGCCAGTTCTCCACACCTCTGCCTTCTTCAGAGCAGACCTGGGAGCTGGCTGCACATGCAGACCACAAAACAACTCATTCTTCATTGAAGAATGGTTATTATTTTCTTATCACCTGTTCTTGTGACAGCATTGGGGCACGCATCTGAAGATCTGGAACAAGCCCCCTACTCAACTTACTGTTTTGTCTGATGACAAAGTTTGCTAGAGATTTGTACCAGCAAAGAGAATTATCTGTTAGAATGTACCAAGGATGAGCCTTTTTAGTCACCGGCTTGAGACATACTAAAGAAAAATAGGGGAAAAAAACCCCCAAATGAATAATTTAATGGTCAGTGACAAAACCATATTTTTTTCCAAGCTGCTACAGGCATGAAAAGCCCAGGTATTTCTCAGCCATTTACAATGGATAAATAGCAGACAGGGAAATTTTCTGCACAGTAAATAATTTCAGCTCAAAGGCTTTCATAAATATCAAACGAGGTTCCCTCCTGCCAGACACCCAGCAGAGCAGCTGTGGTGCCCTGCAACAGTGGCTGCCCACAGTGAGTGGGAGGGAGATTTTGGGGGTAAAACTGGAAAGCACTTTGAGAAAAAAAAGCAGTGTCAGCTCAGGGGGAAATGTCTTGCCCTCTCTACACCAACAACCTGTAGGAACCTGTCTGTGGAAACAAGCTGGAATTACTTTTACTTGTTGGCATTGATTTAGAGGAAAGTTTTCGTTGAAGTCTTGGAAATTCCCAACCCAAAAAATGTCTTCCTCAGTCACTGTAATTATTCAGGATGCCATGTTTAATATATATGTCTTGCTATAAATCTGTGGTGACCCTGAAAGCACAAGTTGCAAAGAAAAATTACCACATTCATTAACTAGGAGCTGCTCTGGGATATTTGAGGATAAGTAACAGGTACTCAGTAATGAAAGGCACAAAGCTGCTGGAACAAAGTATTTTTACACACTTCAGGCTCCAGGCAGCAGGAACTCACCCTCTGAAACAGTTAAGAGCAAACATCTCCCTGTAGGATAATGAGACACAAATAATATGGAAAGGATGACCCTCTGAGCCAATGTCCTTAAAAACATTTCAGTTTACTTACATTGTGATAGAGACAGAATGAAAAGGGATCACTAGTTTCTACATAGTTTGATGAGTACACTTTTTTGGTTTTGATGCAGAAAATGTGAAAAAAATATGCCTTGTTTCAACTGTTAGTAAACCCTATCACCCTCATGGGGATTGGTAAACCAGCCTTCAAAGAAATTCAGGGCTAGAGTCACTGCCCATAACAATTTGTTCATTGTGACCAGAGTAAAATAGGTATTTACTCAGCATCTAGTGCAAGAAAAGTGCAGAGAACAACAACCCTTCCACCCCCACCCCAAAAAAAACACGAAAAAAAAAAAAAAACCAAAACACAAAGAAGATAATTTGGAATCATGTTTGTGGCGCTGGAGAATTATATAGGCAACATAAAATTAGTAAGTCTGTGGAGCCTTTAGTTCTTCTCTCCCTAAGACAAAATCTTGCACATTTCACTCACATTCCTAGGAGAAAAAAAAAAGTTAGGACAAGTTTTCTCTGGAAATCTCTACATCTCCTTCCCTTCCCATTCGGTCTAATTTCAATTTTGTTAGGGCATGTTATTCTCTATACCCAGCAGGTAGACCTGGCAAAAAATGAACCATTCACCACAAAAGTATACTGCTTGCAAATCCCTGGTAACAAACAGGTAAAAATATAGCAGGATGCTGCAAAATTCACAGAATCATAGAATGGTTTGGGTTGCAAGAGACCTTAAAGATCCTCTAGTTCCAAACTCCCTGCCATAGGCAGGGACATCTTCCATTAGAGCAGGCTGCTCAAAGCTCCATCCAGCCTGGCCTTCAACATTTCCAGGGACCCTAAGGAGCTCCACCATTCCATGGTTACTGCAGCCAAGGCTTCCCCTGAGCTTCACATCCCCCCTGGCATTTTCTTGTTGGGGAGAACAAAGTTCAGCACAGCAGCTCTCCTTGCTGGCACCTCTGCCACTTGGAGAAGGAAGTTATTATAGTTACTATTAATGCATTCCAGGAGCTTCCTGGTTTGCCTGTGCCCCACTGTCTTGTCCATCCAGCAAACACTGGGATAGCAGAAATTCCCCCTGAGGAGCAGGGCTTGTGAGTGTGGGGCTGTCTGTAAGGATCTCATCCGTTCAGTCTTCCTGGCCAGCTGGCCTGAACAGACCCCACTATAATGTCCCTCCCCTCCCTTTAATCCTGACCCCAAAGACCTCAGTCAGCTCCCCATGCACACCCAGGCAGAGATCCATGCACTCCAGCTGGTCAGTGGCAGAGAGGGAGGCACCTCCTCCCCACCTCCTCTGCCTGCCCTTCACAAAGATCCTGTGTCCTTCCATTCTAACATTCCAGTCACAGGAGCCATCCCACCACATCTCCATGATGACAATGAGGTCACAGCCCTGCAGGTATGACATGCTCTGCTGATTCATCTGTCTCCCCCCTTCCAGATGTTGTTCTCAACTGAATATGTAGATTATGCTTTATTCTGCAACTCCTGATACCCTTTATTGAAGGCTTTTCAATTTTAAACCTGACATAGTTTTTCGTTTGCTTGCAATGCAATATACATTGTGAGTTTCTACAAATAGTATAAAATTTAAGAATAAAGACATTTTCAAGAAATAAAAATCAAATTACGTAGAAGTTCTGTGTGGAATAATCTGTATTTGACAACAATATATTATACATCTCATGCAGAACATTAAAAAAAAAAAACAGTGAGGAGCAATTGGCATGTGGGAAATGGTAATTTCTGAAAAAAAAAATACACAAAGGCATCAGGAACCATCACCCCAGGATACAGGTCAGACAGATTTTTCAGCTAAGAGTCAGTGAATGTATTTCATTTTTGTTCTTTTCAGACTTGCCCTAATGCCATGCTGGACACACCACCAGAATTTTCAATCCTGTAAAGACTGGAGGGGTGTTAAATGCCAGCAGCAGCGTTGTGCTGCAGGAGAAGGTCAGGCTTGGCACAGAAAGGTGCTGGGCAGCCCCTGTGTCTCTGTGCTGCAGAGCTGGCAGCAAGTGCAGGGCAGGGAGTGGCACTGAGGGGACTGCAGGGCTTTGCACAGGGCAAACACAACATTTATTTCTGACATGTGTGGAGGGAAGAAATCCTTGAGGAGGACGTTGGCCAAGCTCAAGTTCCCTGGGGGAAGACAGAGTCAGAAGGAGATGATCCCTCCCATCCCACTGCCCAAAGTAGCACAGCCCATCACCAAAGGAGAGAGCACACAGGTGGACAGACAGACAGACAGCCTCTCTCATAGCCTGCATCTGCCTGGGAAGGTGAGGTGTTGGCTCCTCAAGGCAGGTGAGGGGAATTTCAGTTCCTACAGTATAACAAGTTTCAACAGTCTAGCATTTCCCTACACTTTTTAATTTCATTATCTGAATGACAAACTCAACTGGACTGACAGAAATTCAGGGACTGGCAGATCTGCTGTGAAAATTTGAGTCCTAGAGAGGATGGAGGATGGTTAAATGCCAATAGCAGAGCTGTCCTGTAGGAACAGAGGTCACCTTGAACCCAACAGGCTGGTCAGGAGATCAAAACACAAATCTTTTTGGAGCCAAATCAGAATGAAACTTCTTTTCCTAGCTACCTTAAGAAATATTGTTTATTAAGCCCTCCCAAAGTGTGTCAGCCTATTTATACTCACTGTTGTCCCCCAGGACATGGCCCATTGGCCAGAATTCTTGCAGAGAAAACTCTGGGAAAAATTAATCTCAAGCTGCAGGGAAAGCTGTGGAGCCAGGTTTTGGGCAAGAGACTGAGAGAACTCTGTACAGCAGTGGGATTCCAGCACATACAAATGTCTGTATCCCCAGGCAAACCATACCTTACCCAAACAACTGATTTCAGTCAATGATCATAGAATGACAGAGAAGCCACCGCTTGTTTTAAAAAAAAGAGACCATGTGAGATTAGTTTCCCTTCTAATACCTTCAGAAAAGCAGCTGACATGTTTTTCAAACTCATTTTGAAAAATCACCAAGACTCAATGGCCTCATAGAAAATTGTCCCAGTCTTTCCTTATTCTCCCATGAGATAGCATTTTTGAAAAAAAAAAAAAATTAAATACTTTCTCCAGCTATTTCCTCAGTATTTCCATGCATTGTTATGACACAAAGCATGGCCAATGAGAATTAAATGGGTAACTCCATAATTTGGGGTAACTTCATAATTTGAGGTAAGAGCAAGGAAATCTAAGTAAAGTTTCTAATGAAATTTCTTAATCTCAGAACTTCTGAACTTCTCTTCTAATTTATTTAAGCTGTCAGACTCTCTGATATACAGAATTTCAGAGAGAAATAAGTCTCCAGGAAGAAGGAAAGGTAAGGTGATTTTTTTTATGGGAAGCTAATATCAGGAATAAATATAGGGCACCTTCTCCTGTTCTTGAGATAAAACTTTCAAAGAGACTGAGTAGACTTTTCATTTTCTTAATGGAGATAAATATTTTTTTCAATTTAAAATCCCATGCAAGTGAAATGCTGCTTTCATTTGATGATCACAGAAGGAAATCAATTCAGCATTACACACAGCTGAGGCTCTGTCTCTCTGTTTAGAGAGCAGAGAGTATTCTCACTGCCACTTTATTAGCAGAGCAGGTGAGTTTGCAGTGAAGATAGAACTGAGAGGGATCTGCTGGCATCAGACTAATATAGACATTTCTTTCTTGATAGTATTTGATTTTCAAAGACTCTTGAGAATTTAGTGTTCAAATCTCTGAGATTCATGATGTATTATACCATACAAGGTCATTGAAGTCACTGACAACTCTATGGGCAATAGCTCTTGCCATCAGATAACATTCAATATGTGCAAACACAGGCTGAAAACTGCATCCATTTTTGGCTGTAATGTTGAAGGTCCAGTCTCATGAGCTGCTGAGAGCTCAATTTATCTTTCTTGTGCTGAATTAATCATAAAGAAATATGGGAAACATTAGACCTTTGTCTCAGAGAGACTGTCATGGTAACATTAAGAGATTATTAGCATTGAACCAGAGACTGCTGCTGCTGGAGCAGGGACAGGAGCCTGAATGCTGCTGGAAGCCAGTCCTGTATCCAGACTCCAGGAGGCAAATTCCCTCGGACTTAAGATGTATGGGCAGTGAAAATTGGTGCCAGTATGCCTAACTCATAAAGAAACCAGTACATTTCACAGCCTGAAAATGTGTCAGGAGCCTCTTGGACCTGGGAAGTTGAGCAAAATGGAGACAGAGTCCTTTTAATTCTGCTTCACATTTTACTACAACTAGTGAAACACCATTGCCTGTCTCGTGGCAGAAGTTTACCAAAACTTGGCTCTGAAGAAATATTTTGTCCCCAGAAGAACCCCCCCAGGAAAAATTTAAAAAACCTTTTTATATGGTGTACAGTGGCACTGCAAGTGTCACTGTACAGCACAAATCTCAGCTCAAAGAGGTACATGTTTCAGCCCTGCTGTTTTCAAGCTACTAATCCTCACATTATTTAAACTAATACCACGATGGACAATTATAACACTCTAAAAATCCTGTCTTCTAGGGAGGTAATTAAAGCCTCTAGAATAGGGGGCGAGGAAGCAGACAAGCCTGCAAACCCCTCCTGGTGAGGAAAATTCAACAAGAACAACCTTTAGGTGATGCACAATCATCTTTAGTGGCCCTGCTTCTCTCCAGCTCCACAGTCTCAGGACTTACCTTGAGAAATGTCAAAGCATGCAAAGCAAAAAAAAAAAAAAAAAGCAGCACTCTTTCCTTTTTTTTTTTTAACCTTGCAAAGGATGGACATTGAAATATCACCTACTATGCCTATAAAAACATTTGCAGTTACAGCCAGATCTCAGGTGACATAACTTTGGAAGGATTTTTTCTGGAAGAAATGAAAGGATTTTTAGGCCTTTCACACTGTTTTGTGGGTTCACTCAAAACCCCTGCACTTGCTTTCATAACATCACTTGTACCTCCAAGGACAAGGTGTGTTAGCATGGGAATAGCTGTGCTCAGGGCTCAGGGATGGACAGTGGCTGGACAGCCAGAGACTGCTGGAAGTTGATGGGGCTCCAGGAGACAATAGGAAGAAGATGAAAGGATGCAAAATCAAAGCTGGTAAAAGATGTGCAGTAAATTGTATACGCCTGATGTCCATCACTGAAAGCTTTCATTTTCACATAATAATGGAAGAAAAATATTCACTGCCTTGATTTTGACATTGAGATTGGATAGACAAAGGGAAGAAGCTGCACAGATATTGCACAAATAAATATAGCCCCAAATGCAGGGGAAATCTCTGTGTGTAAGTGGGTGAGTGGACGTGTGCATTTGCACCTACAAACACGTGCCAAGTGAGCTGGTTATGTACTAGAACTTCTCAGGCTGGTGTGAGTCCATGTGGCAATAGACTGTGAGGGAACTGCATCCATGACACCACTCACTGCCTGTGAAAAGGTGTTTCCAGTTTTCACTGTCACATAGCAGCCAGTGTTTAGTGGCCACAGAAGACAGCAAATGATGCCTTTGATTTTTTTTCTTTGATATAATAAACTTGGAGTAAAAAAGCATTTGTTCCTCTTTCTTTCCCAGTCTAAGGCAGTCAGACTTATCGATGCAGGAGGAAGTTCTCCAGGGGCTCAGGCAGGTGCAGCTTGGGGACTCTGCAGAGGCACGACCGGCCCAGGTGCCTTCTGATGCACAACCTGCACAGCTGGGCCAGGCTGGCAGGACCTGGGGAGGTAAAAGGCAAGAATAAGCACCCTCAAACCCACCACCAGTATGAGTCAAAGCAACAAACACCAGCAAGATTTGCAACTCACCCCAAGCACGACATAATGACTTGCTGAGGTCAGGGAGAGTTAGATAGATTATTGTTTGTATTAAAGTTGTGCTGAGTTGGTTCAGCAGTTTGAAAACTATGAGCACCAAACACTTTTTTCTGAATGCACAGCTAGGCTGTTTGGCATCTTTTCTTGAGCAAACACCTAAAAAAGTGTCTGCCCTGGAGAGAGAGCTCTGGAATGCAGAGTCCTTTCTCAGGATATAAGAGAACCCCCAGCAGTTTTGTGAGGATAAAGGATAAATACAGTTCATATATACAGAACATGCTCTTTCCAACTACTAGTGTCTCAGCAGGCATCTGCACAAGTAGTATCTGCAACTATGCCTTTTTACATGACCACAGTCTCAGAATATTTTTGTTTGTCAGTCAGTCCACCAGTGCCCCTCAAAACATTTCTTTCTGTGACATCTTATTTTAGCTAAATCTGACTGAAGGGAAAAATTTTGAAGAAAGGCCTCAAAAATAGAATATCTTCAATTTTTTTTTCACAAAAAGACATTTAAGATTAAAAAAAAAAAAAAAGAAAGAAAAAAAGAAGCAACAACAAAAAACCAAGATGAGAAGATGTGAAGTGTTTTTGCCCTTCCTGTGTTGCATGTGAGAACTCCTGTTACACATCAGAGGTTGAGTGGTTGGAAAGCTGTCAGAGGACTCATCCTGGGCAGTGACTGGCACAGTGCTGCCCAGGAGCTGTCCCCACCACAGAGCAGCTGAGGGGCATGCCAGGCACAAACCCACTGGATATGAGGCTCCATTGCTTCTGCAACGACAAGCTTGCACATGCAAATGCACCCTGCTAGTGAATGTGTCCCTGCCTCCCCTTCACTTTCCTCCTGCCACAGCTGCTCCAGGTGCAGCCTTTACACCTGCCCAGAGGTGCTCAGTTTTTGAGCCCTCTCTTGCCCTTCCACTCCAGTTTCTGTCCAAACAGTAGCAATCACTGCAGAGTTTGACAAGTAATAGGTAGAGATGTGGGCTTAAATGCCTGTGCTTATGTCTCACAGTAAGGTTCATAATCTGTGCTTTTACCACAGGAAAATTTAGGAGCTTAAACAGGCTGATAATTTCCCCTCTGAGAAGAAATTAATAGAAAAATATGGGATATATAAAAAAGAACTTTTGTACAACTGTCACTGGAAGTGAAGAAAGAAACTGCCATCTTCTAAAGCTTAGGAAAACAGGCACATTTGATATTTCACATCACTTAATAGCTAGTGAGAGGAGAAATTAAAGGGACCCATCTAACTAACCTCAGTGGAGAAGTTAGGGGTAGAGAAACTCTTTAGCCTGGGGTACTTATTTCAAACAGAAGGACCTCAGGAAACACAGAAGTAGAGGAAAAGAGTAATTGCATGTGTTAAGCACAGCAAAATATCTGAAAGTGGGACCAAAGGTGAAGAAACTGAGGAAACTTCATGCCTGAAAAACAAAGAGTTAGCAGGAACTGAAAGGCCTTTAGGGCCTTTCTGACTGTAAGGGAGAAGAAGGTGACAAGCTGAGCATGGAAATCAAAAGGAAAGTTCAGGAAGAGAAAATTATCAATATTATGATATTTCTTTATCTACACCAACTCTGATTCATGCAGGGCAATGGTAGCAGGACACTTGGCAGCACTGCCTTTGCTGCCACAGTCTGCCACTGAGCTCTGGGCAACTCAGGTATGGGGACAGAAGTCACACAAGGTGAGAAGCATTCAAACAAAATTCCTCCCAGAAGGTTTTAGACATGACAAATTAAAGCTCTGCATGAAAAGTCTTGGAGAAAGGGAATAGGACAGAAGGATATTAAGCCAATGTTTTGTTTCTTCCATAAAGCCCACCTGTGTTCAGAGGGTTGGGACAAAGCCAGTGTGCGACAGTGACATTTATTAATTTCCCACGCAAGAGCTGTTTGGAGTTGAGCTTTTTGTGCACATCATGCTTTGGTCCCTGGTGGGCTGTGAGCAGGCTCAGGAAGGTGGGAGGCCCTGCATGGGGGGAGCACCATTCACCCGCTGAGTCAGAAGAGCCTCAGGGGACACAGACCAGCTGAGAGGGTACCAGTGGGCTGGGAAACACAGAGATTAGAGGAGGGGGGAACTAATTGAGCAAGCCCAGAGCACAGAGATATTGCTCTTGTATGCATCAAGCTCTGCCAAATGTTGTGCAGGTGAAAACAGCACAAGATCCTGATTTGTTTCTGCTCAGAGGTTTCTTCCAGTATACCGGTAGGATAATTAATTGCAGGAAGCCTGGAGGTAAACAGCAAAGTGCTGGCCTGATGTTGAGTTAGGGATGTAAGAAAATTCTCTAGTTTTTAGAAGCTGAATTAGAAGGTAATTTAATGAAGGTAGTGGGCTGTTTATAATGTGACTCACTAAGGTGAGACTTGATTGGTCTCAAAGTAAAAACTTCTCATACTATGAACTATGAATAGTGTACTTTGAGAACTATATTTATAAACAACGGTTACAAAAAAAAAAAATAATAGTTTTAATTTTTGTCTCTAAGTTTCCCAGAGAAAAATTGTCTCTGTTCTTTCTTCAACTAAACTGAAAATATCCACACTGGTCTGTGCAGGGATTGCAGCCCCATAAACCACAAGAGCTCTGCTTTCTCCTGGCAGCTGAGGACACACTCACCCATTGAGCCATGGTGCAAGGCTGAACACTGGATGATGGTACCAAAATACTATTTATTAATAAACTTTCATGGTAGTTTTTTAACACCAGGACTCCCAGTAGGTAAATATGATTTTCCTTCAGTAGATAGGAAAAGAAAGCGCAGAATAACTGACTGATTTACCTGCTAAAACCATAACACCTGGTGGCAGATCTAGCAACAAAACAGATTTCTGTGTTATGAGTTGGAGGTTTGAAGGCAGCAGAGAAGGTAAGAGAATGTATGTAGAACATTACTTATAAAAGCTATTAAGAAAATATACTTAGGTAGAGGATACAAATACTGCTTTACTTCAAAAGGAGAAGAAATGAAGCCATTACCTTCCCGAAGCAGAAGTGCCTGCTCCACTTTGCTGTGGGGTGTGGCAAGATCCAGGGCACATTTGAGGTCAGCATTTCTGCATTTTGGGTCAGCACCGTAGTCTGTCAGCAAGACAACGATCTCCACGCTGGATTTCCTCGCTGCCGCGTGCAGGGGGGTGTCCAGTCTCTTCCCCACGTTTACGTTGGCTCCTTGGGTGAACAAAGCTCCTGGTGAGATCTGGTGGGCAGCAGGACTGTCTGAACCCACACCACACACAGGCTGGTTTCCACCAGGAGCCTCAATAGATGAAGGGATGGATGGCACACAGGATCTCTCAACAGCAGCTGCGCAAAGCTCAGCGGGTCAAAGAGCGGCTCCAGCAGAGTGCTCTGGGCCACCAAACCCTGTCTGCAGTGCTCAGGATTGAGCAGCCTGACCTTCAACCCAAAACATGTTCAAAGCCTACCATGTGTTCTTTACAGCTGCTAATGGCATAAAATCTAATTTGGATTATGTTAATTGAATTGCCCCCGAAACCTTTAGGTATCTCATTGTAATAAGTCTGGGAGTACAGCGAGTAAAATGCTCGTCCCAGGCTGGCTGGGCACAGCAGGGCCACACTTTGAGCAGGTGTAAGTCAGATAATGCACTCTGACAGCAAAAATTTATGTTAGTTCATAGCCTGTGCCTGGACCTGCAGTGATTATTCTTCCAAGCAGCTTTACTGCTGTCCTCATCATCCACTGAGGAGGAGGAGAAGTTAATGGTTCTAATAAACTTCTACATTAAGTAACAGTTGATTTTGGTCAGTAATTTCAGCCAGAATTTTCTGTGCTTTCTGTTGCCATGCTAGAAAACTAAAATTCTGTTTTCACATTCAGATAGACTCAGGGAGGTGTCTGTAATTAAAAAGGCTTTTTACTTAGGAAATCATAATTTCTTTATCAACATGGGAAATTTTTAATGGCCTCAAACGAGTCTGACAGAGTCAGGCTCCCAAACAACTCTTGTGGAAATGACCCATGATGTTTAAGTAGAGAGGCAGCTCAGAGAGACCAGCAGTGTTGGCTCATACCACCATAGCTCCCCCCCAGCCCCTTTTCCAGGTGTACCCAGCTCCAAAAGCTTCTTGACACATTCTGTTCTCTGGTACGTGCAGGCCGTGTAGAGAGGGCTCCCATGCTGTGGGTCTTCTTGGTCAATGTCAACCTCGTGGGCCAGGAGGGTCTCCATGCACTCCCTGTGACCTGTGGAGGGAAGAGCTGTCACTGAATTGCTGCAGAGCAGAACACACCCAGGTACAACTGTGAGGCACAAGAGCTGTGAAAAAGCCAAGCCTGTTTATCTGTACTGTTATGGAATGATTTTTTTTTTGTTTTTAGTGAACGACAAAAGCCGCATTTGTCACGCAGTTATTGTTGGCTTCTCTCACACCCTTCACACCCAGAACATCACCTCTCTCACCTCTCTTGACTGCTTCGTGGATGGGTGAGGGCAGGTGGTTGCCCAGCTGTGCCTTGGCCCCGAATTCCAGCAGCATGCTGACACAGGCTGCGCTGCCGCTGCAGCAGGCGTTGAGCAGCGGAGTCACCCCGTCGATGGTGGCTGCATTCACCTGCAGTGGGACACACTCAGGATCATCCTGTTTAACAGGAATGCCCTTGCAACACGCCTCCTGTGCACACCAGACCTGCACCAGAGTGAGACTCTTGCCTTGTTTAATTTCAGGAATTAATTTATTTACAACTTTCTGAGTTATATGTTTTGGCATAACATATAGAACATTCTCCTTTTATGTCTGCCCTCCTTCCCAGATAGTGCCATAAGGCAGAAACCCTGCCTGCTCTGATGCTCCTGCTGGAGCTGCTAAAAAATGCAATTTTTATTTTTTCTCTTTTTTTTAATGTGAAGCAGCTGAGTATCTTCAAGATTGTTTAGCTTGCATCAGCTTCAAGGTGGAACACCCTCAAATGAAAATGGCTTTGCTTTTTAAATGAAAACATTTACTTTCTGTTTAACACTTTCATTGGAAAACGTATTTCCAGCACAAGAAATTTTCATAGAAACATAATCCCAAACAGAAAAGGAGCTTGAAGGAGTTGATATGCATATGTGTCTATGCAAACCAGAAATTTTCTTCCCCAACTTCTGATGTAAAGACCTGGCAAGAACCACTATTGCCATTCTCCATCGGGACCGCAGAGCTGCAGACCACAGAATCACAGAATACACTGAGTTGGAAGGGACCCATTGGATCATGGAGTCCAACTCCTGGCTTTGCAGAAGACACTCCAGGAATCACACCATACCCCTGTTTATGCTGTGTTTAACCATGTAGAAAGCCCTCAGGGCCAATTTATGAAGCAAATCTGCATGTCATTAACTCTGTGGCCCACTGAAGAGGAGTAATGGATTATGCAAGCACATGTCAATTTGTAAAATTTCCACCACCCTCACTCCTCCCAGCATCATCAGGCAGGTGTGGCTGAAGCTGATGGAGGCACTGGAGGTCTCTTGACTGTTTTGGTGCTGCTTGGTTTCTTGCCATATAAATTTTACTTGAAAATCCAGCTGACATAAAAATATCCTTATATATTTCACTCATTCGTTAATCTCTATTGTGAACATGTACTCTACCTTAGGTCCAGCTGTGGAAATTGTTATTTTATTAGCAGATAAAATGTTTCATTGCTTCAAGCACATCCATTTTTACTTACATGAGACTCCCAAACCTTCCCACAGAAAACCAGATGTAATTCCAGTGATCACTGCTGAGGGGGCAGGGGGAGGGCAAAGGTGTGAGTTACTTTCTTCAAGGTTATTTCACTTAGCATCTTTCATTTGTTTTCCATCAATCGTGACTATGTTTCACACACAAAGGGAAAACAAAAGAGAATAAAGGGATGACACAAGGGGGAGACAAATCTATCACCCAGGGAAACAGAACACTGTTATGTTTTTCCACATGCCTGAGATGTCCACCTGCATCTTGGCCCTGCCACCTGGACAGCACATCCAGCATCCCCACTGATGCGGGGAGCATCCATTCCCAGGTGGCCCTGTCCCAGAGTCATCCCCAGGACTTACCTGGGCACCATTTTCCAGCAGCACCTTGGCACAGGCCACGTGCCCCCCCAGGCAGGCCTCGTGGAGAGCTGACACACGGTCTGTGGTCAGCAGGTTCACGTTGAAACCCTGCAAGAGGAGCAGGGAGTGAGGGGACAGCCCTGCCCTGCCCTGCACAGCTCCTGCAGGGCTGCTGGGGTGCCCATGGCAGAGCTGAGTGTCAGGGAAAGGGCTCAGGTGACATTGGTGCTGTTCAGTGATTTCTTGTCCCCACAAACCACAGCTGGTAATGGTGTTAATGAGGGAGCAATCACAAGCCATGCCTTCTATTTCTAGCTCTTTATATGCACTGTCAATTGCAGAAAAGGCATCACATTTCTTTAACGTATAAGGGTGGCATTTCCTTCCCTATTTAGTCCTGCACCTGGATCTACAACTGGAGAGATTCACCTCCCTGAATGATGAGGATGCTTCTTTTGAAAAATGCGTATTTTATGGTTGGCTTTTCGCAAATATTAAAAATGTTAAATATTATATGTGTTGTGTTAGAAAGTTATGCTGTATTAATTCTCTTAAGTAGTGTGTTAAATATAATTTTAGGTTATAACAAAATGTTAAAATAGAAACTATGCTATGTAGGATACTTTTTTCTAAAGAAAAGACAAGCAGTGAGATAGCTGCCACAGGACACCTAAATCTTTCAGAGAAAAAAAATTATTGCTCCATTATCAGGAGAAACGAACTTCTTCCCGCCCGCTCAGCCATGAAGACACTGGTTAGGATTAAGAGGAAGAAGTTGACAATGACCAGACAGAATCCTGTATTTGAATGGAATTTATGCATCATGTATGAGGTGTATGAATATCCAACAGGTTATTGTTTTTAAGGTTAATCCTCTGTTAACCTGTGTCCTTTTCGGGCTTGTGCTGCCCAGATAAAGTCACCCAGACATCCGTAACTCTTTGTTTCTATTGTCTCATATTGTCCTAATCCAAATTGTCCAAATTATTATTATTCTAATTATATTGCTATTTTTATAATCATTTTATTATCATTAAACTTTTAAATTTTTTTTAAAAAGTGATTGGCGTTTTTCACACTTCTGGCACTGGTATCTGCAGCTCAGCTGGAGCTGGCAGCAGTTCAGTGGGTAGAAACAGGATTCCCTATGCTATGATTCATCCATTGCTAAAGCAGCTGTTTCCAGTAGGGCAGACAAATTGTATCCTTAAAAGTTCTTTCATTCACTACATGGGGTACCCAAGGGTGTTTCACTCAGAGGTAATAAGCACCTGGTAAACCTACAAGAGAGATGAGTCAAATCCCACCCACAAATCAGTTCCTCTTATCTGACCATCCAGGAAATGTTTTACACCGGAAGAAAGAACAGTGATTTACAAATCACTGTTGATTTCCTGTTGATCACTGTTGAATTCCTTATTTCAGGTGTTTCCCTAATTAACAGTTGCCATATCTATTCCTCCACAAGGACAAACCAGACATATTCACAAAGGGGAAAGCAGTTGTCACACGTGCTTTCCTCTGAATGCAACTAAATCTCCTGGTAATTAGAATTTTACAGTCATGTGTGAGAACAGGCCTGGAGGCAGCTCCATTTTCTGCTTGATGTCATATTTTGAAGCACAGCTGGTGTCTGCCTGACGTGCTATAGTCAGGGCAGCTCACGAGATGGCAGCAATGCACTTTTTGGTACACAGTACCCAATGCAATGGGCAGGAAGGAGTACCTGGGAGCAACCTCACACAGCAAAAATGGCAGCAGTCCTGACACCATGAGCATTAACAGCACTGCAAACACTTCAGGCTAAGCATTACATGATAGAAAAACAATCTTTTTCAGTCATGTGAAAATATTACTAATGTAAAAGTTGTTGGTAAAATTTCTTATGCATTACAATGGTGCTAGGGGAAAAGACAAAACCTTGAAAAAATAGAGATTATTCAATTTTCTAATTGTGTAGTGTTTTCATACTTTGTGATCAGCACATTCCTTCAAGATTAATTTCTTCTAGAGACTCCTAATAAGGAGACCTATTCTCAATCATTATTCATCTTTACATGCATATATATATTTAACAAATGAAACTCAGTCATATCAAGTGACAGAATAAGCACTGATATCTTGGGAAAACCAGCAATTCCTTCCATTACAAGGTGAAGAATAAGTTGTAGTTCTTACAATGGCTGTTTGCCAAACATCACTCATGATAAACCTTGTTTTCAATGTACATGAAAAATCAAAATCTTTTTTCAGGCATGGAAACAGGCGTTGGTGAGTTCTTGAGCCATTTGAAAACTGCAGCACTACATCACCTCCCTGTGTCCAGGCATTCCCTGTGCAGGCAGAGCCTCAGTGGCTTTCTTGAAAGCTGTGGTGCTGCAGTAGAGACTTCTGAGTGTCCCACAGACACTCAAGCACAGTCCCATGCTTCATTTTAGGCTAGTATATTAGAAGCAATGAGCAATGATTTTGCTGCTCTATGAACAATTTCATCCCTGCATGTATCAATCTGTGGTGACTCAGCTCCAATTCAGGCTCTACAGACATTGCTGCCTTGATCTCTTCATCAGCAAGGACTTCATCTTTTACTCCCAAAATTAAATGTCTTCAGAACAGGAGAAACAGTGGATTAACTAAATGATATAACCACACCAGTGGGTGCTTCCTCAGTGCACAACCATGAACAGTGCATAACCAGGGCATCTGGTGAACAGCCACAACGCCAGGTGCTTCACAAAGCAAGTGGTGTAAGGTCAGCATAAATGGAGATAGACAGGTCAGAAAACCATCAAATCCCTAAATGAATAAAGCCTCTTTCTTTTTATCTCTAACCTCCATCACTTCCTTTTCCATAAAAATCACCTTATGTCAGCAGGTGAAGGAAAGAGGGATCAGAAAATGGGAGGGCAAATACTGTCTGTAAACAGCGTTCCTTTTTAGCTGCAGCTGTGCCTCAAGAGGTGTCTGAAGAGGAGGCTTTCACACTGGCAGCTCCACTCCTTGAGGATGTTGTCCATTAGAGATCTGACCTCTGGTAATAATTATTTACTTTGACTATGAAAGTCTGATAGCCAAGTCAAAAGCTTTACAGTCAGGGAATTAATTTCCCTGCAGTTGCCTTGGGGGCAAGAAGGAAGAGGGGACAGTAACCTGTTTGTGCTAGATGAGGACACTGAGTTTAAGCAAAGGTAGTAAGGAAGATTATTGGCAGAGCACGAAGAACCATAAACTCTTTTCATATCCAGCTTATTTTCCTTCTCATGTTCTCTCCTCCTCTCTTCCTTTTGCCTGAACTTTCGATTCCTTTTGGAGCAGAGGGTTTAGGCTGACTATAAAAGGCAAGATGCCTTTTATAAGGCATGCCTTTTACCTTTTGGGTTTTTTCTAATAGCCTACATTTTTGTTTATTGTCCTTATTCTCAAGCCTAGTTGCATGGTTCATCATTGAGAAAGAACACAAGGATCATTATTTATTATATAGCAAGCTGCAAGCTGCAATAGTCTTTGTCCCAGGCTTGTCCCCAGCTTCTTAACTGAGCAAACTAAAACATGCCAGAGGAGTTTGTGCTGATATATTATTCATACAGCCATATTTCTTATGCCCTGTTGCAGTCTATTACCAGCTCACCAGCCCATAAATGCAATTCATGTGAAACCACCTTGCTTCCCAGCCTTTCCTTTCCCTGTGGGCTTTTACCTGTGCAATCAAGGTTTTCAGAGAGAGAAGGCGTCCCTGGAAGGCAGCATCATGGAGAGGGGACCGGTCTGCCCAGCTGCCTGAAACAGCAAATGGATGGAGCTAATTCAGGGATGCAGCAAAAGCAGATCTTGGGAGGACAGGGGAAGCACAGCCACGTGTAAATGCAGATCAGGACTGAAATCAATGTGGGCTTAGCGGTGGAACTGTTTGATGAATTAATTTCAGCAGAGCAGCTGAGGCATCAGCAATCCTGAGAAAGCTGGCTGCTCACGAAGGGACCTAAACAAAAGCTTCTTGGCAGGACTTTTAAATGAACAGCTAAAAACATGTTTCAGCAAAGATCACCAGTTTAGTGCTGCTGGGTCTCACA